>JAOSBN010145609.1:0-25058 GCA_027563595.1 Erythroxylum suave | reverse complement strand
AGGAGTTGAAATTAATATTATATCCTTCATCTGAAACATTGCTCTTGTCTCTTCTTAGAATCAACCACTTAATTCCACAATGCCATCCAGATTCACCACGAGAAAATAAAATAAGATATTGAAGTGGGTCACAACATGCATAACAAGGCTGGATTCTATAGCTTGTGCCTGAGTGAGTATAGACTTGGATATGAGGACATTTATCAATGTTTTCAACATTGTTTTCAGTCCATACACCAGCAACTTGTGATGCAGTATGCAGATTATATACACGCCGATCAAGGCCAGGATAACATCTTAAAACAATTGTATAATTCTCAAGCGTAGGAATATTCCTAAGGCTTCTGAAGAATTTCGCATAAGGATTATGTTGCAAAATTGTCATAATCAGTTTTAATGTATCTTTACGGATTTTATCACAACTCTTAGTCTTTTTTTCCAGTTGCTCATCAGTATAAAAAAATAGAGTTGGATAGCAGATAGTCTATCATTTTTTGAAGCTAAACTGTTAAGGAAATAATAAACTTGACCTTGAACACGAAATGTGTAAATGCGTTGCTTATTTTTTGTTAGTTCTCGATCATATCTTGCTCCATATGAAGTAAAAGCTACATTATTGTTGTATGTATGAACATTCTTCCTGAAATGTTTAGATTCCTCATCATCACTAATAAATAATCGCTTTAGAGAATACAACATTTGAGGAGCAACAATGGAAATCTCTCCTGATGAGCAGCAAAATGACGGAGGCTCTAGGTAAAATCTTTTAGCATCACAATGTTCACAGTTTGGAACAACAAGAAAGTGTAAGGTCTCAACAGGTAAATTCTGCAATGATGTTAACTTTGATGAAGACTGATGAGAAAATATTTATACCTTGATTTACAACAGTTATCATTGTGGGAAGTTGGATGGAAGAGGAAGATATAGTTGGTCAATCGAAATTATGAAAAGTGATATTAGATATTTGAACTATTGGGTTTGTATGATGAGTTTCTGTTAGTTAAAGAAAGGAATGAGTTGAGTCAACATGATGAACGTCAAAATTGGTTAATTGATTTTTTGCTAGCTCGTCAATTGATAAATGAAAGGATTACCGTTGGAAGGTACATTATCAATGGTAGGAAAGGAAGGTTGATGGAAAACTGTTTGCAAACAAGAAACCAAAGTAGTGTTTCTTTTTTTTTGCAGTGTGAGCTTCTCTAAGTCGACGTAGGAGTTCTTTTTTTTTCATTTTCTGGCATTTCAGCATACTTTTTACGCCTTTTCGCATTTCTATTCATCTCTAAATGCAAAAAAGAGTTGAACGAAGATAAAGACGATTAATAATAATCAATAAAAATTTTATTAATTATTTTTTAGACAATGTTAGCGTTCATTATATATATCTATTAATAATATTTTTTTATGTTAAAATCTGCATACGAATAACATAAGCGCTAATATCTTTCATTTAAGAAAGTATATCTATCTATCTATCTATCTATCTATCTATCTATTTATATATATCATATAGATATTTAAATATGTGTATTAATAATATTAATGCTACTATTGAACATTTAACAAACAATAGAAGGAAAATATTTAAAGAGGTCATTATAATAATATCATTTGAATAAAGAGTGATGTACTATTGTTATGTTTATTTAAGGTTCTTCGTAAATAGGATAATTAAGTAAAGTAAAAATGATAAATATCTTGTGTGAAGTCTAATTTTTCTTTGATAAGACTAAAACAAAGTATTTTATTATTTCAAACAGGAAATCGTATAAGAGAGAGTACTAATGTTGGGTTATCATAAGATCTAATCTATAAGACATTTTATCAACTTTTGATAATATTTTCTTGTTTTGATGACTATGTCTTTTAATTCATTAGTGAGTACAATAGCTCAACTGGTTTCATACATTTGCTCATAGCGATGTGCATTTACACTTTTATGTGAATGTTTATTTTGTGCATGATATCTTGGTAGTATATCATCTAGCTCTTGTCTGCGCTCATATGTCTCTTTGATTGATTGTTTCAAATATCTTTTTCTTTCAAAATATCCTAAATTCATCTGTAAAAAGAAAAGTTATAAATGTTTGTTATCAACATAAATGCTTTGAATGATATAGATGGTAGAATTTTATTTAAGCGATAATTAAAAATTAAACAATAAATGGATATATAAACACTGAAGCTACAATTTTTATTTCATCTAAACAATCATTAATTAGTTGGCAAAAGCTTTATAAATCATTACAAATACATTTAACATATCGTCGTTTTAAATTAATCCGGTATGTCAGTTATTATATTAATCTTACGATAGAAAAATTAACATTTTAACTACCTTAAATTTATCAACAGGACTATGGTTTACCATTAATTTTAAGAAATAATTTGTGCAGAAGAGTTTATAATATCACAACAAAGTTGATGTAAAAAAAAGAAAACATCATTGTTATTGTATCGAGCTAACATAATAATAATGATTCAAGTGAAAAATCAACAGGATATCATGTTACACATTTAATTTTTCTCTAAACTTACTTCTATTGTGATCTATATTTAGAAGCTCATGTTAGTAAAGGTTAATTTAGATAACAAACAGTTGTATTATATATTTTCTCAAAAACAATTTTATCAAGAAAATGAAGAATTTATAGGTGATCAATGAATAAAAGTCAACTCTTGTTCACTAAGATGAAGATGTGATAAGTTTAATCTAGGGCAGGGAAAACATTGCTTACGATAAAATGCAATAGGTGTAAATTTTTTTTAAAAAGTACTAAATAACAATTTCTGGGACAGATGATGGAAAAGATTCAAATAGTTGTATTGTATATTTTAGACAACATGTTATATGTTAAAACTTAATGTAAGCAATTGTCAACATTACGTTTGGAAAATATATTATCTATTTAAAAGTTACGAGCAGTAATTGTTGGTATGATATGTTAAGTCATATCCATGAGAGAACAATGTAGATTTGCACAAATGAATGAATTTTTTTGTTTTGTAAGTCTATTCAGTGACTATTAATGAAAAAACAACAGGTGTATGCGTCTAATTTAAGCAAAAAGATCTATGATGATAAATTGTGAAAGGAAAAAAAAATTTCCCATGACAAATTGTTACATATGCAATTGCGGTTTTAACTCGGTTAAAATGTCGCAAGTTATGATTTCGTGCATGAGATGATGAAGAACATAAAAATAGGTCTATTATATGATAAGTTAATGGAAGTGAAGCGTTCAATATCATGTATATCATATGTTAAGTCAAACCGTTGAGAAAACTTTAAAACATAAATGAATAACAAACATCATATGAGTCATGCAATTTTTTTTTTTGTAATTCTATTCAGTGCATATAATTAATAGATCAAAAACGTTAACTAAACAATAAAGACATATGATAATGGTGACTGAGAACTTACAATGGTTGATAAACAAAGCAGAGCTCTTATTTACTCAAACAGAAAAGAAGGGACTACAACATACTGAGAAGGAAACTAAAAACAGAAAAAATACAGAGTTAATACTATATTTGTTGGAATATAAATAGAAGAAAGAGCTTGTTTTTGGTAAATACTAATGTTAGCTATGAAAGGTTGATGTTTGCCACAAAGATTGGTGAAAATGCAGGTGGAGTACCTCTTTTTTATTGTTTAAGACAATAGCTAGTGTGTGAAGCGCTAGGAAAGATAGTGGTGGTAACCCTTTTAATAGACCTAACAATTCAGATATGACAATGCAATTTCTTTTTGGATATGGTTTGTTCACAGATGGTGATAGGTAACTTGGCCTTTTGAACTTGGCTCATAACCTGCTATTTAAACTATTTGTCAATTGTCCAAACGTAAAATAATACAGATTAATGAATGCTAGAGTTACTTTCAATCTTTCCAAGAAAAACGCATATCACTGTCTTAGATTATCTTTCTCGTTCTAATACACGGTATAGGGGAATGAGGTCTGTGCTTCTAACTCCTATTGAGCTGCGACAAAGTTCAAAAAGTCGATGCTAACTCTATATAATGGGCGAAAATGTGTCATCTTTGCAATAGGTTTGGTTTGATGTTTTTGGGACACTTTAACGTCTGTACTCTGCGACATCTTTTACAAAGTTTGTGGAAGGGGCTGGGTTTCAACCGTTAACATATCGCTATCATAGCTTATCTTTGTCGTTGTAATGGGAAGGAAATCTATCCTTCCAACTCCTATTCAGCTACGAAAAAGTTGGAAAAGGCAATGGTTTCTCTATATAATGCGAACAAGTCGTTCTAATACACGGTATAGGGGAAGGGAATCTGTCCTTCCAACCTCTATTCAGCTACGACAAATTTGGAAAACGCGTTGTTAACTCTATATAATGCGGCCATACGTCTCATCTTTGCAATAGGCTTTGTTTTATATTTTTGGGACATTTGAAGCTGTGTACTTTACGACATCCTTGATAAAGTTTGTGGAAGGGGCCTGGGTTCCAATGACTATCTCGTTCATTTTGCTGCTCATAATGTAATGGTTTTTCATCGATTAGAAATTAAGGCCAACTATAAAGTCTATATGTAGGCATAAAGACGACTTGGAAGTAGAAATTCATGTCAGCTATAAAGTCTATATGTAGGCATAAAGAGGACTTCGAATAATTTTAGGAAGCAAATACAAAGTGGGTCAATCGTTTGACTAGTGTATAAACTGCTGGTAAAGAAGACAACGTTTTTAATTAGAATGAAGACATCTGACTGTTGAAAAAATTCTATTTTAATATTTAAGAGTGCCTTAATTTAATTTGAAATTTGTATTTTTGTTAACTTCTGTATGAAATTAAAATTTTTTGTTGTCATAATTTTTTTTTTTACTGTTGTTAGGAAAAAAATTTGTTCTTAGTGTTACCAGCAAATTAATTTAAGCATTATTACTTTAGATTCTCGTTGGCAATTGTAATTAGAACTCTATAACTATACTAAAGCAAATAGTCTTAAATAATTAAAAGAGTCCAACGCATTGCTTTGTCTTCACATGTTTCAAAAGGTTCCATATACTTTTTAATAATTGTACAAGAGTAAATAGTCAAAAATAATTCAAGAAATTCAAGACATTGTTTTTTCTTCACGTATTTTAAAAGCTTCCGTATAGTTTTTAACTTTATGTCACAAATGAGACAGAAAGTAGACTACTAGAGTGAAACTAGACTACTAGAGTATCAAAAGATCCAAATTTGAGTTTTTTTTACCACCATTAGGACAACATAGTTTAAGTGGTTTGATTATGATGCGTATAAATACTATAAAAGTAATATAAATATTTGTCTTATTGTCAAATTGTTTTTAGGGAATCGAATGTAAGTGATAAATCAATATACTGATTCAATTTTAATTAATTAGTTAATTGGAAAGTTAATTGATCCAACAATTAAACTTGTTGATTTTATTAAAGCTTTCCGCGTTATTTGATTATTAGTAAGTATACTTAATGATTCTCATTAGAATGGTTATAGGAGAACACCATAAAAATAAAAACATCATGTAATAAAAGGGAATCTTCTGGTTTTGTTTTTGTGGAAGGGGCTTGGGTTCCAATGGCTATGACATTCATCTTCCTGCTGATAATGTTTGTGTGGCACTAAAGTGTTTGTTTTTTCATCGACTACAAATTAATGTAAGCTATAAAGTCTATATGTATGCATAAAGAGCACTTGGAAGTAACAATTAATGTTAGTTATAAAGTCTATATGTAGGCATAAAGAAGAGTTGGAATAATTTGGGGAAGTAAATACAAAGTGCCCCTACTCTAGTTTAGATTGCCGTTGTCAATTGTAATTAGAGTTCTCTAATTGTACAAAAGCAAATAGTGTTAAATAATTAAAAGACTTCAAGACATTGCTTTGTCTTAATGTCTTTCAAAAGTTCCAATATACTTGTTAATAATTGTACAAAAGCAGGCTACATAGTTTAAATGGTTTGATTATGATGCGTTTAAACACTATAGAAGCAATATTAATATTTGTCTTATTATGAAATTATTCTTAGGTAATGGATTAAAAGTGATAAATCAATATAATATCGCAGGATCACATGGGCTTATAGGATGGAACAAGGGCAATTGAAGGCTAAATCATATTTCAGACTATCTTTGTCTCTAAAAGAAGGTTTGATGGAGCTACCGCATACTAATAGGAATGGGAAAAAGATTATTGAAAAGAGCACTACATATGCTAGATATATTAAAGCCTATACTGTGGAATGGTCTGACTAATGTGATGATCATAGTTCATGAAAGTGGATTGGAAGTCATCACTATGACGGTTATTACGACATGGGTTATGTCTGTGGTTACCATCTCATGTTGGTATAAAACGTGTCATCTTTGCAATAGGCTTTGTTTTATGTTTTTGGGAGAATTGAACCTCTGCACTTTACCGCATCCTTGATATCTGAAGATTATAGTTCATGAAAGTGGTTTGGCAGTCATCACTGTGACGGTTATTACTACATGCGTAATGTGTGTGGTTACCGTCTGATGTTGGAATAAAACGTGTCATCTTTGCAATAGGCATCGTTTTATGTTTTTGGGACAATTCAAGCTCTATACTTTATGGCATCCTTGATAAAGTTTGTGGAAGGGCCTGGGTTTCAATCGCTATCTCGTTCATCTTGCTGGTAATAATGTGTGTGTGGTAGTAAAGTGATTGGTTTTTCGTCGAGTAGAAATTAATGCCAGCTATAAAGTCTAGATGTAGGCATAAAGAAGGTTTAGAAGTAGAAATTAATGTGAGCTATAAAGTCTATATGTAGGCATAAAGAGGGCTTCGAATAATTTGAGGAAGCAAATACATTGTGGCCTAACCGTGTCACTAGTGTACAAACTGCTAGTAAAGAAGATAACGCTTTAATTATAACAAAGACATCTTAATGTTGAAAATTTTTAATTTTAATATTTAAGAATCGGTTAATTTAATTTGAAATTTGTATTTTTGTTAACTTTTGTTTGAAATTAGAATTTTTTGTTGTTTTAATATTTGAATTTTTTCTTTTTGCTCTTATTAGTAAATATTTTTGTCCTTTGTCTCACCAGTAAATTAATTTAGTCGTCATTACTTAAGATTCTTATTGTCAATCGTAATTAGAACTCTATAATTTTACAAAAGCAAGTAGTTTTAAATAATTAAAAGAGTCCAGGGCATTGCTTTGTCTTCACGTCTTTTAAAAGCTTCAATATATTTTTTCAATAATTGTACAAAAGCAAATAGTCTAAAATTATTAAAATAATCCAAGGCATTGTTTTGTCTTTACGTCGTTGAAAAGCTTCCATATACTTTTTAACGTTATGTCACAAATGAGAAAAAAAAAACTAGACTACTAGAGTGAAATTAGAGTACTAGAGTATCAAAAGATCAAAAGTTTAGTTTTTTTTTTTTTGCCAGAATTAGAACAACATAGTTTAAGTTGTTTGATTATAATGCGTTTAAATACTATAGAAGCAATATAAATATTTGTCTTATTGTCAAATTGTTGTTAAGAAATGGAATGAAAGTGATAAATCAATATACTGATTCAATTTTAATTAGTTAGTAAATTGAAAAGTGAATTGATCGAACAATTAAGACTTGTTGATTTTATTGAATCTTTCCGTGTTATTTGATTATGATTCTCATTAGAATCGTTATAGGAGAACACCATAAAAATAAAAACATTATGTAGATATAAGGGAATCTGCTATTTTTGTTTTTAAAGCCACATTTGATCATGTCTTTTGGTCCTTTTTTGTTTCTGCTGTGTAATGTTTTGTATTTTAATAATTTTATAATAAGACAATTCATTCTCACAAGTATTTTGCATCTTAATATCGCAGGATTACATGGGCTTGGAGGATGGACCTACCGCAATTGAAGTCTAAACCATATTTCAGAGTATCTTTGTCTCTAAAAGAAGCGTTTTTGTTTTTTTTTCTTGTGTAGGTTTGATGGTGTCTATGTGGATTATGTACCTGTTCTTTGAAAGAATCTTATTTGGAAAGTGAAGGATGATACGTCATACTAATAAGAGTGGGAAAAAGCTTCTTGAAAAGAAGACTACATATGTCAGATATATTAACACTTACACTGTGGAATGGTCCGAATAATCTGAAGACCATAGTTAATGAAACTAGAAACTAGAAAATTAATGCGTTCATGACGGGTAGTTTGATTTATCGAAGAGTTGAATTTTTTTTTAAATCTAAATGATATAATGTTGTGAAAAAGGGATGAAGGGTTATTAATCTTTACTCATTCATCATGCTTGCAGACCAATTGAGATGAAAAAAAACTAGAAGAAGAGAAGAAAATAAGAGACAGTTGAAGAAGAAAGATTATGCATAATTAATACATAAATTATTTTAACGCATATAACCATTACAAAACTAAATAAGATTCTCAGACATTTCGTCTATTATTTTATGCCATCAATTTATAAGACAGTAGCAAACTCAAAATTCTTGAGTTGGTATTATACTCATAGTATATGAAATAACCTTTGGCTGCCTACTTTCAACTTCCTGGCATGACAAGGTAGAAAGATAAGTCATCATTCATAGGGAAGTTAAAAAAATAATCCACTCCATTAGCAATTATTGCTTATTACAATGCACAAGAGGAATTACCATATTTAACAAATAAACCATCTTATAAACTCACCTTTCTATCTTCTAGAGTATATGCGGCAGATAGTGGCTTATATTTCACTTAAGTTGTGTCTATATCACCTGAGTCTGGGAAGTTGTCTTGGCATTTTAAATTTGAAACATGTTCATTCATCTTCAGAACTTCGTCTTTAGTATAGATGAAAATCTTATAAACCATGCCAACAAATTCTCATTAGTGTAGGTAAAAAGTAGCCAGTATTCATGCAAAAAAGTTAATTTACATGTCAAAAGAAGATCATACAAAACTAATTGAAAAATAAATGAAAGAGTTCAATAATCCTTAATCCTTACAGTCAAGGATCGTCTCCGACAATCATGACATCACCCTCATTATCAGTGAACAAAATTTGCCAATTCTTTTTAGACGCCATTAATTCACCATCAAATTCAAACAATCTATCTAATTCCTTAGTCAACTCATCATAGTTGTTGAACTTTGTAAGATCAACTGACCTACCAAGTCCTATTCCCTGCTTGTGAACATATTGATACCAACAAAAGCAAACAACTTTTTACAATTAGTGGCTGTTTGTTGTAACTTCTTAGCATCTATGAAAAAAACGTGCCTTTGTACAACTTCTTGTAGAAAGATTGAGTGCTTTTTGTCGAACATCTTTTGTGCATTGATTAGCAAAGACAAAATGTTTGTCATGCTTAACATTGTCAACCATTTGGAAACCTGTTAATGGTTCTGAATTGTGATAAGGTTTAATTGGGTTTTTTTGATGAGTTGAGGTGTGGCTATCAACTATTAGCTTGTTCAACATGTTTCTAATAGGCCTTGTGGGCTCTGGTGTCATTGGACTGCTGATGAGAGAAATACCAAACATTTTATATCTTCCATCAACAGATTTTGGATTCTCATGCCCTTGCACTATTACTGGCTTCTTCGTTGGATGTCTTGAATGATCGGGATTAACAAAATGAGATGATGATGAGTGAGTTGTCAAATCATTTCCATTCAATATATCAACTCTAATGCCACAAAGTGATGGGTATTTGCTTAGTACACTGCATTCAATATTACTCTATAGTTGATCATTTACATCTTCATGGTTTGTTGGTAAAGTTTTATTAGACTCTGCCAGCTTAAATGATAAGCTTGTAGGCATTAACAGCGATTGATTCACAAGCAAGATAAACTTGTCATCTTCATCTAGTACATGTGTTGTTGTTGGATTAGCAGTTGCTATTGTTTGATCTATAAGTGGTGAACAAAAACCATTGGATGAATTGGGGCTTGCTTTAAAGCCTGACAGTAGATCTGTTGAAGTTAATTCATAAATGAACCTAAAGCTCAAGTTAAAAAAACTTAGCCTACTTGATGCACATGGAACTTTAAGCAAAATTCCAATGAAAAATCTATATGACCATTACCTTCTATAGGTTGAACGGAAGAGTCGAAGGATGAAGGCACCATGCTTGCTCGGGGTCTCTTTGGCATGGGCATTAGAATGGTAAGGAAGTAAAATGACATTTTAGTTGTTAGGATAGATGTAATGCAACAAATCATTAAGTACTACCTTAACGCATCTCCATTTTGACTCTTTCCAAATGTTGGTATTAGAATCTTCAATTCCGACAATAGTGCCAATAAATCTTTAACATTGAAAAAAATTGACTATAATAAATTTCATGAGCGGTAATTTAAAGAAATTTATAACTTCTGTAGGAGTAGTAATCGGTACCTGTGTTCTGGAGTTTCTTCAACTTCAAATCGCATTTTGAACTTCATACCTATAGAATAAGTAATCTTCATGGATTCCATGTACTGGTCAAATGGAACTATGAAATTAGTGAGGCTTGTCCTGTGCCAAAACATTGGAAGAGGAAAAATAAAAAAAATGAAAAAAAAACCCTAACAATAGTGATTTTTTTCTTAGCAGTGAACTTCAAATTTAACTTTAGATAGCTAACTCACAAGCTCTAGTTAAAATTGTTAACCATCTGAGGAAGCTAAAATAACAATCTGACAAGATACCTAGGCTTGTAATATATTGTAAACATCATTCTTGTCAATATAGCTTGCAATGCTGCCGCAAGCACGCCAACATGCATACAATGACTACGGGTGGTGATACATGCTGCTTAATCAATCTTCTTACACCAACTTTAAGAGCTCCTTTCTTACCTATAAAAGTAAATCGTAAATTAAAATATCAGTGATGTGTAGGTAACAATTAAAATAGTTGATGAGTTGAAGCAGTATTTCAAGTACTACCAACTTTAGAAATATAAAGGTATCACCAACAACAAGTTGTTTGCAAGTTACAAATAGACTCCATTCACCTTGAAGCAAGTGCCTTTTATAATGACCTGACCTTAACATTAAAATATGAATTAAAAGTCAAATACTGTAAAGCAATGAAGAATTTTGTGTAGTTACGTATGCACAAACAATGTAAAAGTCAAGCCAAAAAATAAGGTTAAAAACCTCGAAATGTATGATAAAACCTCCATTCGTTTCCATGTAAATCCTTGGTAACTAATTCCTACATCGGAGGTTGTCTTGACATATCCTGTGACGCATTAGAAACCTAATTTCACTTTAGGAACAGTTGTTAATTTTTAGAAAAAAATTACTAATTATCATAAGGTGCATTTAACTAACCAATGGGGGCAAACACTCGTCACCATGTCGTTTAAGAATCACAAGTGCACCGTGAGTATTGACATCTGAGGGACTCAAAGTCTTGCAAAATGAGCTTACGTTAAGCTTCAGTTCATAAAGTCTGGGAGCTTTCTTTTTCATTGCATTCTCATCTTGCTGATATTATAAGATAACTATATAATAAGAATGATTTGGCTCTGAATGCTAAATTATGCATCATATAACATAAAACATAATGAAGTGAGTACATACGTTGGCATCAGGGAGTAACGTAACTTCAGCAAAGACCTCATCTGTATCTGGGTCAGCCTACAATTTATTATGACACAATAAGGAAAAAATGAAATTATAAAACCTAAAAGAAACTTCAAAATTAATTATCCTTAAGCAGAGATTAATAATTTAAATGTCAATGATAGTAATAACGCACTTTCAATATAACTTTTGTGACACGACAAAGGATCTTTGACGGTAGGTTATAAACCAAAATTTTCTTGTCAGTTGCTTGGTTAGTTGACGCTTCCATCTGATCAACACATTAATAAAAAGCGATTTAAAGTCACATGTAAAATGAAAAATCAACGATACGCACGCAAATCAAATCAACGCAAATAGCTTATAACAAGGTTGACACAAAACAAATGATAATCAAACAAATCATATAAAGTGGACCTGTTCAATATGTCTTTGAGGGAAGTAGAAGACGTGTTCATTTTGTTGAGGGGCGGTAACCAAAGGACCGGCACAAGCATACCAAAGTTCACGATAAAGAGTAATTTCAGCGGTTGCACAACACGTTTCGTTGTAAGACCATAGTATAAGAACCACATAAAACCAAATTAAAATAAAATTAATCTCTAATCCACCCAAGAGCACAAACAAACCGTAGACTAAGTTTACCTTAAGTATTAAGACAACTCGTACAATGATATCGTTGAACCTCCATATAACTCCTCGATGGTTAGGTTCAATGTAACTATAAGAAAAGCTATCTCCTCTCTCTCCGCTTGTGGGGAAAACATGATTTTTTTTTAAAAATATTTTAATTATTTCATTTTAATTTAAAATCAATGTCAAACAGCTCTATACGTATAAATATACGTATGTAACGACTATATTTAACAGAAATACTAACAGTCATATAACGACTATATTCTATATGTTTTTAACGGTAATTTAACGGTTAGAATCAATCTTTTTCTATAAATACATAATTTTTCATTTACATATTAACATAAATTTTCTTCTTCTTCTTCTTTCGAATTTTTCATTACAAACATGTCATGGCCTTGTTATTTGTTCTTTTTACTATTAATTACTTTGTTAATCATAGGATATTTCAAATTGAGGGGAAACATGATTTCGAGTTTAATGTAATAATTCTTGTACTTGTTATTTTTCCTTTGTTTTTTATTGCAATATTTATTGAATAATATTATAATTATTTTTTATTGTTGTTTAAAGAAAATAATGAAATTAGGAGGAATTGAATTCTAACAACCAAGAAATTAAGAGTACAATTCATTGCTAGAGTTCTTAATGAAAGTAGAAAACGTTTTCAAGTACAGGCATGTCATACTTCACGATAGAATCACAACACAACATCTTATTAAAACAAAATTCATCTTTAACTCACCTGAGAATACCAAAAAACCCTAGAAAAAGTTTACCTTTAGCGGCAGGAGAGCTTGTAGAATGATCTTATTGAACTTCCATAGAACTCCTTGGCTGGTTACGTTTACTGTAGTTAGGAGAAAAACTATGATCGTTAACAGTAGTGAAGGTTTTGCGACGTCCTTCTCTAGCTTTTTCACAATCGTCCTTCTTGGTTGGGCGGAGTTTGGTGAAATTTTTTTTTATTCCTCCAAACGGTAAGATAATTTTGTGCTCTTGTTGATGTCTTATCTGTTGAAAACATTTGAAAAGTTGTACGAAAGTAGTGAGTTAGTATTTATTCGTCAAAGAAGTCTTAGCATAAAAATAGGCTTTTATGATTAATATCAAGAGGATATCTTTATCAACGTGCCATGAAATATATTCAATTTGCTGAATTATTAGGCAACAGTTGTTTTGTGTTTGTATATAGTTTAGTTATTTTTAATGGCTGGTTAGGTTTATTGTAGTCAGGAGAAAAACTATGATTGTTAACAGTAGTAAAGTTTTTGCGACGTCCTTCTCTGGCTTTTTCACAATCGTCCTTCTTGGTTGTGCGGAGTTTGGTGAAAAAACTTTTTATCCCTCCAGACGGTAAGATAATTTCATGCTCTTATTGATATCTTATCTGTCGAAAACATTTGAAAAGTTATACGAAAGTAGTGAGTTAGTATTTATTTATCAAAGAAGTCTCAGTATAAAAATAGGCTTTTATGACTAATAACAAGAGGATATCTTTATCAACGTGCCATGAAATATATTCAATTTGCTGAATTATTAGGCAACAGTTGTTTTGTGTTTGTATATAGTTTAGTTATTTTTAATGGCTGGTTAGGTTTATTGTAGTCAGGAGAAAAACTATGATTGTTAACAGTAGTAAAGTTTTTGCGACGTCCTTCTCTGGCTTTTTCACAATCGTCCTTCTTGGTTGTGCGGAGTTTGGTGAAAAAACTTTTTATCCCTCCAGACGGTAAGATAATTTCATGCTCTTGTTGATATCTTATCTGTCAAAAACATTTGAAAAGTTGTACGAAAGTAGTGAGTTAGTATTTATTTGTCAAAGAAGTATCAATATAAAAATAGGCTTTTATGATTAATAACAAGAGGATATCTTTATCAACGTGCCATGAAATATATTCAATTTGCTGTATTATTAGGCAACAGTTGTTTTATGTTTGTATATAGTTTAGTTATTTTTAAAATTTCTGTTGTTGGGGCACAAAGATACTAAAATTCATCTGCAGCTAATAGCTAATCTTTATGGATTAATGTGTGAGTAAATTGAGTTGTAAGTTAACGTTACTCTTTCTCTGTATTTCATCTTGATCCGTGCGCATCATAATGACACCACTTAAACTATGTAGTTCAAATTAAGGCTAAAATATAACACAAATGTGGATATTTTTTACTCTAGTAGTCTAGTTTCATGCTAGCAGTTAAATTTCTTTAGCATTTATGACATAAAATTCAAAAAAGTAGGCTAAACTTTTAAAGACGTGAAGAAGATTGTTTTAATTATTGGAGGCTATTTGCTTTTGTACAATTATTAACAAGTCTATGTAGCATTTATGACATAAAGTTCAAAAAGTAGACTAAAGCTTTTAAAGACATGAAGACGATTGTTTTCATTATTGGAGGCTATTTGCTTTTGTAAAGCATATTGAAACTTGTAAAAGACGTCAAGACAACGAAAAACACAAATGTCGATATTTTTTTAGTCTAGTAGTCTAGTTTAACTCTAGTAGTTTAGTCCTGCAGCATTTGTGACATAAAGTTCAAAAAGTATACTGATTATTGGAGGCTATTTGCTTTTGTAAAGCATATTGAAACTTGTAAAAGACGTCAAGACAACCAAAAACACAAATGTCGATATTTTTTTAGTCTAGTAGTCTAGTTTAACTCTAGTAGTTTAGTTCCTGTAGCATTTGTGACATAAAGTTCAAAAAGTATACTGAAGCTATTAAAAACGTGAAGACAAAGCAATACCTTGATTGTTTTCATTATGGCAGGCTATTTGTTTTTGTTCAATTATTAAAAACGTATATTGAAGCTTGTGAAAGACGTTAAGACAAAACAATACCTTGGAGTGTTTTAATTATTTAAAACTATTTCCTTTTGTACAATTATAGAGTTCTATTTACAATTGACAAAGACAATGTAAAGTAAGGACGATTAAATTAATTTAGTGGCAAGAGTAAAAGAAACAATTGCAACTATCACAATAACAAAAATTAGCAAATTAAAAGATAACATGGCTTACAATCACTAAAACTACAAGCACAGAGAGAGCAAAAGGTTGTAGGAGAAAAAAACGGCATCATTGTCGTCAACAATCGTACACTAGGTGTTTTCGCAGCAATTGTTTTCAAATCAGTCTCTGTTTGTCTCTAAATATGACGTTACTGTCCACAATATAAAGTGAGCATATAAGATCTACCTAAAAAGAACTTTTTGTATTTGTCATGTAGTGTTTTGTTTTCTATGGCAATCAATGCTTTAGGGGTATATTGAATTGCCGATGGATAGGGGTGCATGCATATAATATGTATATTTGTGTTAAAGTAAAGTAAAAATACATACATTCAGGGTAAAGTCCTTCCTTGTCAAAATGACGACTAGATATCGTCATGTATCATCTTTATCCTCTTCTATGGGCATGACTTGAATATGCTTAATGAATGTAACGTTAGACATTGTTCAGAGGAAGTACTTTGTCCTTCTCTTCATCTGTGTTAAAGGTAATATTTGGTATTTGGCTTTGAACTTTGAAGAGAAAACGAAAATAAAATTAATAACTAAATGGTGACATAAAGTGACTTAGCCACCTTGACTCAAGTAAAGACGATTAAATTAATTTAGTGGCAAGAGTAAAACCAACATTACAACTATTACGATAACAAAAATTAGCAAATTAAAAGATAACATGGCTTACAATCACTAAAACTGCAAGCACAGAAAGAGCAAAAGGTTGTAGGAGAAACTAAAATAAAATTAATAACTAAATGGTGACATAAAGTGACTTAGCCACCTTGACTCTTTCCCCTTGTTATGAGAGGCAAAACAAAGTAAGTAGGTAACCTGTGATTCAAATGATACATATGGAATTTTTGCGATTCAAATGGTACGTGTGGAATTTTAGATGTAGTGTTATTTTGAGATTGAATTCTTGGAGGACTCTTCAATCATTTTAAGTTTTATGAATTGGTTGTAATTATCTTAAAATTTAAAATACTGTATCTCAATTGATGCTTCAATTGATATGAGTTTTTTGTTCAACAAAAATTTAAACATTATGAATAACATATGAATTTAGAGAATTAAATTCAAATTTTATGAAAACTTTTTACATAAGTAATTTGTCCAAGGAGAAATAGGCAATTGCAAAATACCAGAAAATATATGTAAACGCGAATGAATTCTAAGCGTCGGATTAAACGGACAAATGATTCATCCTTAGTAAGTATATTAATTAATGAACAGATCATGAGGGGACAAAAGTTTGGTTATTTGATATTCATTTTCTTCTTGCATAAAGAAAAAGCATGTTTAACATGCAAAACCTTCAACCCTATTAATCTCCGACTCTAAAGTTAAAGAGGCTGTTGCATATCAGCTTGCTCTTCTTGCTTCCTTCTCCATAACATGTGTAACATATTGTAAAACATCCTTGGTCCTAAATTTGAACCAACGACAGAGAATTAGAATAATCGCATCACTGAAGTTCAGGAACATTCGATTTTGAATCTTTTTAGTTGCTTATCAAGTTGGAGATCAAAAAGATCTCTTGAATGAAGACCAGATCATGAGGGGACAAGAGTTTGGTTATTTGATATTCATTTTCTTCTTGCACAAAGAAAAATCGTGTTTAACATACAGAACCTTCAACCCTATTAATCTCTGACTTTGAAGTTAAAGAATCTGTTGCAGATCAGCTTGCTCTTCTACCTTCCTTGTCCATAACATGTCTAACGTATTGTAAAACATCCTTGGCCCTACATTTGAAGCAACGACACTGAATAAGGACAATCGCATGAATGAAGTTCAGGAACATTCGATTCGGAATCTTTATCGTTGCTTACCAAGTTGGAGATCAAAAGGATCTCTTGAATCAAGACCAGTTGGGTCCCGCAATGAGAGAAGGCACTCCTATCTCCTTGTTACTATTGTCTTTTCAAAACACACCATAGCTAAAAGCTTAAGCATAAGGCTTCACAATCGCATGACTTTGAAGTTCAGGAACATTCCACACTGTTATTCTCTTCCACTTCTTTCTTGAATAACACATACTGCATCGGTATTGGAACCACTGGTTCTTCATGATGATGAGAGAAATAGATTTTTCCAATGATGAAGACAGTGGGACGACAATGCAGATGCTGGGGATTTCTTCGTTGTCATCTCTTCTTCCGTAGCTCCTCTCTACTCCAGCTCTTTCAATGAAGATGCTTTTATGAAAATCTTGGATAATACTATATCCTGCAATTATTTAATATCATCACCAAGCAATAAATTTGAGTACGTTGATCCATCCATATTGTAACAAATAAATCAACTATAAGAACTTCCAGTTTCACAGAAGAAAGGCACAAAAGCAAAAACTAATCTTAAACAATTCAACAAATCATCTATAAAAGTGATGTAAAGTGGGTATGTAAGATACATCTATCATGAAATTGGATTCCCTAAATCGTTCCAATCCAACCAAGCTCCACCTAATTTGTTAATGTCGTAACTCATAATCAAAGCAACAACAACAGCTCTATCAAATTTCAACAAAAGGTTATGGAATATCAAAAGAACGATTAGTGTTTTTGAGTCTAAAGACAAGATTGGTTTTACATGGTTGAGCAACAAAATCGCTTGAGAGAGACGAGAGAGAGAACCGTTTGAGAAGGAGAAAGAAAATATGTCAGTAAATATATGAAAACGCGAATGAATTCTAAGCGTTGGATTAAACGGATGAATGCGATGGATTTTGTGTTCGTCCATCCGTTCATCCTTAGTAAGTATACTTAATAAACCAAAATATAAAAAATAAAAGAAAAGAAAAGAAAAGGTCATGCAACCTATCCGCAACCTATTTAACTACTTATCCTGTATCATAGCCAAGAAAAAGAAATGACCTACATATGCCAACTAGTTCCAAAGAAGTCTCATATGAGAATTAAAGCTCTGGAACGAAATCCTCTATAGCCATTAACCTGTATCAACTCTGTTCCACGCGATCTCATCTACATAAATATGCAGAATCTAGAGAAATAGATGGATAAGATAGCGTGGAACAGAGTAGATACAGTCTAGTAGGTACAGAGGATTTGATCCCTAAAGTTTTAGCCTTGCTTTTCGGACTTCGATGAGATTATCTTGCAAACCATTGATTCCTACCTTATCCAGACTCTTTGTAGTTATGCACTTATTCAGTTCTAGTGCTTGTCCAACATGTATTATGTTGATTAATGTCGTAAGTTCGTCTTATTCGATAAACTGACCCAAAAATTGTGATAATTATATAGGTGATTTTTGACTTGAGATCTTCAAAATTGTTTTGTATATGGATTATTATATTTTGATACTAGTTATGACTTATTCTAATGTTGTCATTGAATACAATATAAACTATATGTAAATAGTTAAGTGATCAATATATAATTCATCACTTTAAAGTGATTAGAGAGAATATTTTGTTATTCTCGATTAGTATTGATTCCAGAAATCAATAGTTAAGGTGAAATGACATTTTGTATATAGTTTACAAATGTTATTAATTGAATCAATTGCTAATAGTAAAGAGCTAACATTATTGGACTCAAATAAAGTAAAATTAACTTTATGCTCTATATCTAATCGAAACATTGTATGATGAAATCAATAACTTATATGAAAAAACCATGTACATAAAGGTTAGTTTAAAATATTTCGAAGTTTCTAAATATCTAGATAGTTATGATGCATTGCTAAATGTCATTGTTGATATTTAATTTATCTAGTCCTAAATATGATTTAGGATTATAATTTATATATATTGTCAATATATTTAGGAACCTAATGAGTTATACACAAACAATAAGTTGAAGATTGGTATTTAATCAGAACTATTTGTAATTCTAATCAAATTATTAAATATCCAAAACCTATTATAAATAGGACTAAACTCTAAGAGAGCAACCACTCCTTGCCTAACCTTTTTTGTAAATAGTTGCAGAATTCTCTTAATACACTACGTGGATAATATTAGATGTTGGACACTTGTGCGATTACGGTGGTTGAGATGAGCTAATTTTAGAAAAAGTTCAAGAGAAACAACAAGAAAAATGATCAAGCTTCATAATAAAGTACAAATTAAGATTCATATATTAATCATTTTATAGATTTTAAGTGATTTTAACTCTCAAGAAATCAAAATGATTTTTTTAACTATTCTGTTATATGCAAGATCGAATCTTGCCTTAATTTCCCAACATATGGAATTTCCAATTTCTTTAACATGTACAACTTCTTCTAAATATGACTTTTGATTGGAGTCAAGGTTTTAAAATGAACTGAGTTCATGTTATTATTGTAATCTATAGTAATTGTGATTTTATTTTCTTTAATTACCTCTTCATCATCCATAATTATTTCTCAAATTTCAATTTAAAACCTTGATCGAGTTCTGACTGATTTTTTGGTCATGTAAAATCTAGCAGTGTTTTAAAAAGCCATAGGAAATTACAAGGTGCAACTTATCAGGTTCCATCAAAGTTGTGAATACTGTACTGACCTTGGTACTGAATTGAGTTCTGGTACGATACTGTACTGATGTAAGTCAATATCGAGTACTGTTTCTGGTAATTTTTTACTTTATGAAATAGACCCTAATTTTTTTTTAAAATTGCAAAATAGTTCATTGTTATATTATACATTTGTACTGTACGCTTTATAAGTTTACATCAATTTCATCTCCAAAAATCATAATAATAAATAATAATCAAAATTAATATGAAATAACAATAATTTTAAGATATTTCACATATAAATAATAACCACAATAATTTTACATCAAACTATTTCTAAAAATCATAAAATTGAAATTCAAAATAACAATAATTTATTTATTTTTATTAACATTATTTTCACATATTTGTAAAATTATATGTATAAGGTATTTTAAAAATTAACTTAAATTCATATATATTATATACACAGTGTTTTTTCTTAATTACCATAATTTTTAATTTTTTTAAAATTAAATTATATCAATGAAATTAAAAATTTGTACATGTTTTAAAAAAACAACCATACATCCCTCCACGAGACCACAACCCAAAAACATTTAATATCTTAATACACACTCACGTGTCTACATCTTGATTTCTTCAAAACTTTCAAAATAAAGAGTCTTGTTTTCTCCGGATGTTGCCTTACTTTCTCCTCTCATATCTCTTATTCCTACCTTTTTTTCCTTCTTCTAGTCAAGATTTTAGCAATAAAAAAAAAACCAAAATTTGACTGTTGTAGAACAGTCACCACTCACCAACCTACTTCTATTACAATCATGTCTCTCACTCTCTCTGTCTTCATTGTGTTAATAGATGGAGAAGAACTCATGGGACCAATGGGTAGAGGAAGCACTTGTGAGGCTTGATTCACTCAAAGTTCTTCGTTCTCTTAGACCCATTTATCTCTCTAACAACCCACACCAATAAGGATCGATCCTCGGTTAAAATCTTTGGGTAATTTTGACTTATTTCTTTTTGCCCTTTTATGTGTAAGTTTGAATGTATATTGTTGGCGGGTGATGCACTAGTTTCTTATGCCTTGCATAGGAGAGTGGAGAGTCTCCGGAGAGAGAGGTAGAAGCGGAGGAAGAGACAATGGTGGAGAGTCGCCGAATCAAGAGAGAGAGTGAGAGTAGCATAGTAGAGTCGAAATAGGGGTGTCTTAAGATTTTTTTTTTTGAAAAACAATCCTCCAAAATTTTAAAATTTATAGTACTGGTCGGTATTCAACTGATTTTCCAAACACCCCGGTACTAAGCGAGATGGCCAGTACTGATTGATACCAATGACTAATACTTATATATCTATTTTCATACCATTTTTCAGCTGGTTCCGGCTAATATGGTACAAAACTCATATCCATAGGTTCCACAATACTAATAACTTTTGTTGTACTAAAAATGGTGTGTTCTTAAGTTACATCAAATTATTGTTATTACAACTAAACAAAATATTATGTATCATCCCTCAAACTTAAAAGTGTCAATGGGTTAGGGCCTGACCCCGACACAAAATTTTATATAGGGATGGTAATGAGTCAAAATTTTTGTTTAGGCCTGAGCACGGTCCGAAGCTCGATTGAGCTTGAGAAATCAGATCCCAAGCCTAATCTGGAGTCCAATCGTGCATAAGTAGCCGGAAGCTCAGCGCATCTCAATTTTTTAAAATAAAAAATATAAAATAAAATTTTTACTTAAAACGACATTATTTTGCCTATAATTTCAAACTTTGGGCCAAGCCTAGCTTGGATAGCCTAAACTCGAGCTCAACCTATGGCCTAAAATTTTAAAAAGCTCTAGACTAGCCTAAAATCTATCAAATTGGGTTGGGCTCCTAGCTCATGCTATCACTAATTTTATAGTTAGGGTTAGGACTACCAAAATTTTGATTAGGGTAAAAGCTTTAGGCTCAAACTCCAACTCGATCAGGCTTGGACAACCCTAAGTTTGATCAGATCTAAACCAAAAATGATTAAATATTTTTTTAATCTTAAAAAATAAAAAAAATGTCATTTTTGTGAAAATTTTAGGTTTCGATTCAAGTCAAGTTCGAACAGCTTGAACCCAAACTGGACTTACTAACATTGAGTTGAACCAAGCTAAACTGGTTGGGGCAAACTTTGCCAACCTTACTAAAACTCTCACCCTAACAATTTTTGTAAAAACGAGGAAAATGAATTTGTTAATATTCATGTAATCTTTGTTGATAATAATAAATTTAAGGCTTAATTACAAAAAAATCCAAACTTTCTTCAATTTTTCAATTATAGCACAAACTTTAAAAAATAGCAATAAAATATCGAAACTTTCAATTTTTTTCGATTCTGACCCGACATTAGACTTACCATTATCATTGGTTATATTTCATCTCTTCAACAAGTTTAGTAATGAATATAACGGCCGTATTGTTCAGATAGAGAGAAGAACCTATGATTAGCATTTCAGGAAATTTTCAAACGAATAATTTCAACGAAATCTTTCAATTTCTTATGTTACTATGTTCAACTCTATATATTCTTTTATCTGTAGAGTACATTGAATGTACAGAATTGGCTATATCAGAATTTCTCTAATTCGTGTTAACAGCTACTCCAGGAGGAATGTTTTTATGTGGCACTAACGATTTAATAACTATCTTTGGAGCTTTAGAATGTTTTAGTTTACGCTCTTATCTATTATCTAGATTTACCAAGAAAGATGTACAGTCTAATGAAGCTATCATGAAATATTTACTCATGGGCGGCACAAGTTCTTCTAGCAAGAGGAATGTTTTTATATAATACACAATTGAAACTCCCCAAGAATTTCAATTGCGCTTATAATCATCAGTGTAAGAATTGGGTTCAAGCTAGAAAAGCACTTTGAATTGTTGATTCATCGCTAGAGATAGCTTAGAATCAATAGTTCATTATCTAATGTATTTTTTCGTTCTAATATTCCATCCGAAAGTTATTAGTATTTATTAAATTTGTTCCTATCTAATGGAACGCTATTGGATCAAATGACAAAGGCATTATTGAAAAAAATATGGCTTTTCCTGGATGAAATGAAAATTGGATTCATGGAATAAGATAAACGTTTCTCATTCCTTAGCCTAAAAGATATGTGTCCATGAAATTGAGGTATTAAGTGGAAGTCCACTCCCGAGCAGGACAAGACCGTATCCGAGTAGAATCATTGGACACAGAATTATCATCAAGGATTCTATGACCAAATGCTCCTTCAGGTTGAGAATCAGGATTCGTTGCTTGGTTCAGAATCGAACCTCCATACGTCTTCAACAGATGCAGAAGATCAAGCAGGTTCTTCTTTTTTTTAGGGTCACTATCACCAACTCTGTGTAGCAGCTTCTTAATAGATCTTTTCTCCATCAACAGGGATACGGGGTTTGTAATGCAAAGCCTAGAAGCTGCAACTTGAAGAGCGCCAATTTCATATTCCGCAAAATCAGATGAAGAAGTATAATGCTGAAGCAAGTCACGTATGGCCTTCCCAGCCTCTTCATCAGAGCAGTCCAGTGAAAATTTTGCTGCAACAAGATCGTCAATGACGCTAGATATCTGCAAATAAAATTTTTTATCAATTCCACCAAACAACTGAGGTTAAACAAAGGTGTTGATAACTTTAAAAAAAAGCCAAGGTGAATGGAAAGAGGTCTCATCACATTATCCTGTAAAAAGATGAAACTCGATCTCCAATCTATGAAATATAGTACAAATAATCCCAAAATAAGCTGTTGAAGACAAGTAAAGAAGGAAAAGAAAAGGGGAAAGCAGGAAAGCAGAAAAATTCATGCAAGTAGACAGACCTCAGTAGACAACATTGCAGGAACCATGTCCTTAATTTGGCCTAAGCACTGCTCCAACAAGGTCCTTGACCTCTCAAATCTAGAGACCATTACATCCCCATTATAGGCCTGAAGAATTTGCAAGGGAATATAATCAACATTAATTGCCAAATGCACCCGTAATATTGAAAAAACACAAAAGAGAGAAGCAAAAGCAAGTTACAAGCTACATTTCTGCTTAAGAATTTATTCAAAGAATGATTAATCTTAGAAGTTCAGTGAAGGCATGTGAGTTACTTAGCAGCGGGACTAATATACTAGATGACCAACCAGTTGCAGAGAGAGAGGCCTAATTTTAAAAACCATCGTAACTATGGAAACCCATGCCTAATCATCCACCAACAACGAGTTTCCTATAACATCCACTTTTTCTGTCCAAGACATTAGAGAACACGTACCAAATAAAGTCTACTTGACTCACGGCAGTTCTGAAGCAGTTGTTTGGCTTTCTCAATTGCACCACCTAATTTGCATAGCAACGTTATCCCTGAAGACCAACCAGGTCGAGCTGCTTCTATTCTTGGGTATATTTTTTCAATTCTCTCAATCAATTTCATCAACTCTGTGCACATTGATTGATACACCTGCAATTGTTGTATGGAAAATTTGAAGTATAAGGCTTCAAACATAGACTTAAAAAGATCTTAATGGTTCCATCTAATAATATTCTCTTATTTTAACAAAGAACGATGTGCAAGAAATAGCTTCAAGGATTTGGTGAATGCAAATGCTGTAAGATTAATTAACAACAAAGACAAACTACCTTAAGCCAAAAAATTTCAACCAGGTCAGAAATAGTCAGTATATTGGTACCTGACAGGAATAAGGCGGTGGAAGTGCTCCTGCAACTTCAGTAACATCTGTTCCCATCTAAAGGGGCGCAACGTTGGATCTGCAAAGTAGAAACAACATATAATCATGCAAAGTACATATAACAGAAATAAATACCAAAAAGTCAATATGTCTACACAATAATGTCCCCAGAAACGTTAGACACTAAGCACGTGGAACGTTCTTAAAAGTCGATAAGAAATTGCAGACATTGGATAAAGGAAATTTATGTCGATTCGCTAGTTAATCCGCTAACCTAGGAATCTCGAGCTAACCCTTAAGCGCTGAAGATCTCATCTCTAAACCACCAAAAACAATCACCAAGACCCAAACAAATTTGGCACGTTTATTGTGGGCCATGTCTAAATAGTGAATCAAGCACTTAAGCTTCCTGACAAATTTATATGCATGTGCGCGGAAATACAAACAGCTTCAACCCCTTCAAAATCACATTTCCCTTCTTTACCTGGGAAGCTTTTCAACCGCAATTTACGAAGCATCCAAAGGTGCAACGGGTTTTTGAAGGAAAGAGGAAACAACTTCCGTAAAAATCACTAACTTGCACCAGTATGTAGAACTAACCCATAAAAGAAAGGAGCAAAACGAAACAAACAAGAGAGAACAAACTTTACCAAGTTATCAGGAATTTGCAAGAAAGAGAAGTAGTTTGCCTCCTCCACC
>JAOSBN010145591.1:0-25064 GCA_027563595.1 Erythroxylum suave | reverse complement strand
TATGTAAATATGAAAAATCAAATAAAAAGTTTAAATTGACTTGTTTACAGAGAAAGAGAATAATTACGATAACATTAACATTGCTATATATTTTAAATAAATATAAATTGGTTTGTATTTTACTTTTTGTATAAATATTTTTGTATAATTTATGGGTAATTTCATCTTACATTTTACTATAAAGGATTATGTTATAATTTATAATTTATGAATTTTTAAAAATACAACTACAATTTTTTAAAATTGTCTTAAAAAATTTTAAAATATATTAAATACCCGAGTCGACACAAGCCCAACGGGCTACCCGTGGCCCTGGTGGGCGGAGCCATGAGCTAACTAGTCTTGGCCCACCACGGCCCACAGGGCATATTTGGTCTGAATGGGTCGGGCCACGGGCTGGACCATTCCCGGCCCGTCGAATATTGATGGCCTGGCCCGACCCATTGACATCCCTAGATTTAATGGAGTAGTGAATTATGTTGTTGCTTAGAAGTGTTTGTTATATAATAAGAGGGGAGCACGAACTACTATGATAAAGTCTTGAAAATATGATTTGAAAGTTATGCACGTTAGGTGTTTGATGAATTGACTAAGTAAACTTGGCTTATGATTTAAGGATTTTAATGGTGTACATTAGAAAAAGGCGTTCATGTATACTTAGAGTAAACTTAAAATTTTGCTTGGATTGATGAGTAGTGACCTACTTTGTTTGGATATAAATGTGCGTAATTATGCTTTGAAATGTGTAAGTATTCGATCCACGACATTAAATGCCTTGGAAAATTAAAAAAGTTTGTGTTTTATACACTTATATGGTGGTTTATATATATATGAGATACATTTTCAAATAGTAATACATTGTAAAGGCTTGAGAGCTATTGTTCAAGGAAATCATAACAAGGATTGTTGAAGGCAAGGGATTATACATTTTCAAGGTGAGTTGGGGAAACCATATCTCTCAAATAGGGTTAGGACATCTCAAGATAGGCATGATAACTTGTATGTGAATTTTGAACCTAAGTGATGCATAGTAAAATTTGATTTTCAAATAAATGCTAGTATGCTTATGTATTTAATCAATGACATTGTTTTGAATAATTCTTTGCACTTGTAGTGAAATTGATGTTTTTATTTCATATTTTGAGGAATAATGTTTTCAACAAACATAAAATCAGAGTGCAAAGGATATGCTTTATTTTCTGAAACTACTTTTTTAATAACTTTGCACTTGGAGTGTAAAAGATGACTTTCACTTCGTGAAATAACATTTTGAAACTTACATATGCATAATTAAGTCATGCATGCTGCATGTGTATGTTCTCTTTTGGCTTAGAGCCATGGTAAGGTTCCATTTTATCAGTTGGACCGATAAATAAAGGCATGACACTTTACTTGATTTTAGTACTAAATATTTGTATATGATTTTTTTTATTAGTGAGGAATCTATTGGCCAATTGTGTATTAAGCATAACAGATTATGCGACCGCCTTACCCTTGACGCTGGTACATAAAAATAGAGTCCTTGTAACAACATCTTTTTATAGGACTCACCGGTGATCGCACACCTAATGGTCTGGTCTCCGACGAGGTCATCGCTTAGAGTCATGACGCTCTTATCGACCGTAGTCTAGACTCACCATAAATGAAAGTCGAGCCAACTTCAGGAGTTAGTGGGCACACACATTAGTTTGGCTGACTAATGGTGACACACATAACTATTTTAGCTTATTTTGAGACTTGATTTTTACATGTGATATCTTTTTTATCCTGTGTATTGGAATGGGAACCTATGTTCATTGAATAGGTGATTAATAGGCTAGGCCTATGTGGTTCCTAACCAATATGGGTTGAGTCGTAGACTAGGTCTATGTTTTTTTTTTCATACATATTCACTTTATAGATGGTTACATACATGATAAATGTTGGCCCCTGGTCTCCGTTCCTATTTGATGGCGACAAGGCGCCAAAAATTTAGGGTACTTTTAAAATAAAAATAATCATAAATAAAATTAATATCAAAATAAGAAGAATTTAATTCCTTGGTGGGAGTTGAACAAATACACAATAATTTAATCTAAATAGCCTAGAATCAATTGGAAATGAAAATGAATTAAAAGAAATCATGATTTAATATATACAAATAATAATAAAATAAATAAATAGTTTACTAAATAATTATGCAATTAAATAAAATTCATAGGAAGGGGTAAAAATAATTACCCAACAATTCAATTGAATTAACATAGAATAAAATGGACATAAAAATAAATTGAATTAGGTATTGAAACAAATAATCCACAAATGAATAACAAAAATTAAACCGAAAATCAAATGAAGAAGAGTCACAGGCGTGACTCTTAATTCTCACACCTGTGAGAAATCCAAACAACAGTCACAGGCATGAGAAAAATTTCTCACGACTGTGACTGTCAATTAAAAATGCAAAAGTTGCGATCGTGCTCAATGATGAACAGTGGCCAAAAATAAGCACGATTGCGACTTTCAGTGAATAGTGACAAAAATCGACGTTCATCACCATCTTGCTCAAGCACGATCTCGACTTTCCTGAAAAATTGGGATTGTCGCGATCGTGCTTGTGCACGATCGTAGCTTTCTAGTTGCGCAGTTCAACTTCAATATTTCATAATTTTCAATCCAGAAGTCCAAAATTACAAACTTTATATCATTGTAAAACTAAGAGAAAGATCTACAACTTCCATGCAGACCATTTAGCCTAATTCTAACAAGATAAATACGGTTTATTCCTTGAAGTTTTAGATCACATTTTTATTCCTTTTTCTTTTTTTCTATTTGTATATGCTACTATGCAATTTCCAAAAGACTCGATCCAACATTTAAATTTATACATACAAAACTCCCCTTTAAACAATTTACTTAAAACATACTCATCAACAGATCATTAGATAACCAATAAACTCATTCCCAGCGTAATAACAATTTAACATAAACAAAATTCTGAACATGTATATATATATATAAATTAGAGAATTCTCAACTTTCAACAAAACAGAGTTGGTATACATCTTCATATTTTATACCAGATGCTACATCAGTAGCTTAATTCAAAAATTATAAACTTGAATGCTCATGCATGATATTCTCCTAAATACCAAAAGATTCTAAACTAATTAGTTGCAAACGTCTGAAATTCTTGGAGCTTGCCAAACTTTGCAAAGGCTCAATGGTGATCTGCTTTCTCTTCACCTAAAGAGTAGAAAAATTTCTGGGGTAAGCTGGGAAGCTCAGTGGTTAATATGTTTATAGCCAGTGATAACAAGCCTCACGCTAATATATATATATAATGTTATTTTAATTTTAATAGATCACAACCTTTACATTAAAATTTTTGAGAGCTCTACATAAACAGGAATACTTCATCCCACAAAACAGATCATAAAAGCAATGCATAATCAAATCATAAACTCAATCATACTTTATGCTCAAAAATTCAAGATGCAATGCACAAATATAATGGCTCGAGAGAATCTCATAAAACGAAATAGCGAAACCAAAGTTTACACCATGAACGAAATGAGTCCATCTTTCGGAGCTCATATGCCACAAGTGGGCAGCCGAGAGAAGGCTTTAAGTCGACGTGCACGTGACGAACGAAATGGTATCGCTCTTGCCCATATAAGTCAAATTTTCTAATGCATACACATTTCATAACATATTTATATCTTTCATGTTTCTTAAATTTTCTATTTTTCACCAATACAGAAATGCAACATCTTTCACATAAACATGATATCAAATTCATAGGAAATATTTTTTCCACATCCGTAATGAGTAAAAGCAAACAATTAAGTACACATACAAACAAATGATTTTAGCTCATCATCACAAAACTATAAACATATTACCCACCTATTTACTTGATATTTCCAAGATCAAGTTTGTTTTTCCTCTTGTTCTTGCCTTCGATAGTCTTGGTTTCCTAAAAACAAATATATTTGCATTTAATCATCATACACGAATAAAGCTTCAATAAGCTTAAATATTCATGAATATGCTTAAACTTAATCTAACTAGAAGAGCTAGGACCTAGTTAAGGTTTCTAAAAATCTAAGGAGAAGAATTTCGGTTCTCTGCTTTTCTCTTCATTTTCAGCATATAAACTATCTTCTCTACTTCCTTCTTCTATTAAAGTAAGAGGAAAAGATAGGAAATATCTAAATTGTTTTCAGCTGGGCCCTTTTGTTTCTTCTTCTTTCTCTTTGCTTCGGTTTTCACCTTTTCTCCTTCTAGTTTCTTCTATAACTTTTTCTCTTTTTCTTTCTTAACACTCACGACTCTTTTCTCTTATTGTCTTATTAGTTTAAGACAAAATTTTAGCCTTCCTATCTTACCCTTCCTTATACAATCTAATTCCTCTTAACTCCTTACCTTAATTCTAACTCTTCCTTTTGATCTATACTACCACACGAAAATAATAAAAGGCCAAATTAAACTCAATAAATTTTCTAATTCATGAATTCTACTTATATTCATGCTTGCTAATTTAGTGCAAATAAATTCTAAGAAAATTCGGGGTCCAACATTTCTACCCCCTTAAAGAATTTAGTCCTCGAAATTCTTACCTAAATTCATAAATAGGTGCAGATACTTCTCCTTTATAGCTTCCAAAGATTCCCATGTTGCTTCCTATCTTGCATGATTCTTCCATAAAACTTTTTCCAGCTTCACAGTCTTATTCCTCAAGACCTTTTCCTTTGAATCTAGAATTGCCATTGGTTGTTCTTCATAGGTCAAATCCTCCCTTAATTGAACTTCTAAAGGTTGGACTAAGTGTGAAGGATTTGATCTATATCACCTCAGCATTGATACATGGAAAACATTATGAATCTTAGATAACTCTGGCGTTAAGGCTAATTTGTAGGCAAGAGGCCCAATCTTCTCAATAATTTCATAAGGACCTATATATCTTGGACTAAGTTTACCCTTTTCACCAAATCTTAAAACTTCTTTCCATGATGAAGCTCAAAGGAATACTTTATCTCCCATCTCATATTCCATCTCTTTCCTATGTTCGTCTGTATAACTCTTCATCCTATCTTGAGCTGCTTTAAGGTTCTGTTTTACCAATTTAATCTCATCGACTGTAGCTTGTACTAACTCAGGTCTTATAAGTTTTCTTTCACCTTCCTCATCCCAACAAATAGGAGTTCCGCACCTCCTCCCATATAAGGATTCATAAGGTGCCATCCAAATTCTCGAGTGGTAGGAATTATTATAAGCAAATTCAATCAAAGGTAAATGTTCATCCCATAAGCCTTTGAAGTCCATAACATAAGCTTGTAACATTGCTTCCAATGTCCTTATCGTCTTCTCTGATTAACCATCTGTCTGTGGATGAAAGACTGTACTAAAATGTAATTTAGTTCCTAAAGCTTCTTGTAAACTTTCCCAAAATTCCGAAGTGAATCTGGGATCTTTATCAAAGACTATGGACCTTAGAATCCTATGAAGTCTAATTATTTCATCTATGTATTTCTTGGCTAGGGCATTCAGAGAATTTGTTTATCTGATAGGAAAAAAATGTGCCGACTTGGTTAGTCTATCTACAATCACCCGTACTACGTCATGCTTCCTGTTGGTCCTTGGTAATTTCACTAAGAAATTCATTGTAATCTTTTCCCATTTCCATTCAGGAATAGAAAAAGGCTTAAGCTTACCAGCAGGTGCTTGATGCTCTGCTTTAACTTGTTAACACACCAAGCATTTTTCCAACATTTTCTGCAATATCCTTCTTCATTCCTCTCCACCAGAAATGTTCTTTTAAATCTTTATATATTCTGGTACTTCCCGGATGCATTGCATATGGAGCATTATGTGCCTCATCAAAAATTTCATCCTTCATCTCTTACATATCCAGAATACATAATCTGTTGCCTACCACCATCAATCCATCTTCTCTCACTTCTGTTTTCGATGACTTACCATTTTTTATTTTTTCTCTGAGCTTGCACAAAAACTCATCTTGTTCCTGCAATTCCTTAATTTTCTCATTCAATACCGGTTTTACTATAAAATTAGCCAATATACCACCAGATTCGACTTGCTATAATGTCACCTTCAATCTGGCTAATTCCTTCAACAAGGTAAGATATACCATCTTTATATGCGCTATGGTAGATTTCCTACTCAGTGCATCAGCTACTACATTGGCTTTTCCTAGGTGGTAATCGATCATCAAGTCATAGTCCTTCAACAATTCCAACTCTTTTTGACTCATCAAATATTTAAGACTCTTGTGGTCTGTAAATACCTTGGTAGTGACTCCATATAAATAATTTCTCCATATTTTCAATGCGAAGACTATAGCAGCTAATTCCAAGTCGTGCGTAGGATAATTCATCTCATAGGATTTTAATTTCCTAGAAGTATAGGCAATTAATTTATCTCCTTGCATCAACACACACCCTAATCCTTTCCTCAAAGCATCACTATACACTGTTTATCCATCACTACCAGAAGGTAAAGCCATAATTGGTACAGTTGTAAGCTTCTTCTTCAATTCCTTAAAGCTTCGCCAACATTCTTCTGTCCACACAAACCTCTGACTCTTCCTTGTTAGTTTGGTGAGTGGAGTTGCTATCATAGAAAAGCCTTCCACCAATTGTCTGTAATAACCAGCTAATCCTAAGAAACTCCTCACTTTCGTTACATTCTTGGGTGCTTCCTATTTAATTACGGCTTCTATTTTCCTTGGATCCACATATACCCCCTTTTTTTTTTCTGAAATCACATGTCCAAGGAATACCACTTCCTTTAGCCAAAACTCACATTTATCATATTTGACATGCAACTCTTTCTCCCTTAATGTCTTCAAGGCAATCCTTAAATGCTCTTCATGCTCCTTATCACTTTTGGAATAAACCAATATATCATCAATAAAGACTAATAAATTGGTCTAGGAAAGGCTTGAAAATTATATTCATGAGGTCCATAAAGGCTGTAGGGGCATTGGTTAATCCAAAGGGCATAACTAAAAACTCAAAATGTCTGTATCGTATTATGAAAGCAGTCTTTGACATGTGAATCTTTTATTCACAATTGATGATAACCCAACTTCAAGTCTATCTTGGAGAAGACTTTTGCTCTTTGCAGCTAATCAAACAGATCATCTATGCATGGAAGAGGATATCCATTCTTGATGGTGACATGATTGAGCTTCCTGTAATCTACACACATCCTCAAGGATCCATCTTTCTTCTTCACAAAAGAACTAAAGCTCCCCAAGGTGCAGAGTTAGGCCTAATGAAACTTTTCTCCAATAACTTTTCTAACTACTTTTTAAGCTCCTTCAATTCTGTGGAGCCATTCGATAGGGTGGAATTGATATGGATGTCGTGCCCGAAAGAAGTTCTATGGTGAACTCAATTTCTCTAGGTGGTGGTAGCCCCAGTAATTCTTTTGGAAAAACATCTAAAAATTCTCTGATTATAGGAATATTTTCTAATTTTTCTTCATCCACCTTCGCGTCTAGCACATATGCCAAAAATGCTTCATAACCTTTCTCCATTAGTTTCTCTACTGTTAGTGCTGAAACAAGTTCAAGTGGACTTGCCTTCCTGTCTCCAACAAATATCACTTTTTCACCCTTATCGAGTACAAACTCTACCGTCTTCTGCCTACAATTCAAATTGGCACTATATTTTTCTAAAGGGTCATGCCCAATTCACATTCAATTCCTTCATCTCCAATGGCATTAAATTCACAACTAATTTTGACTCACTAATTCATATTTCAGACTCCCAATAAACATGACTAATAATAACATACTGCCCAATCGTGGTGTTAACCATCAAAGGACTATCTAATGGACTCAAATTTCTATTATGCAAAATCATACTTGTAGAAATAAAAGAGAGGGTAGTCCCTGGATCAATCAAAACAATAATGTCATCATGAAATAATTTAACCATACTAATAACAACCTCCAGAGTTGCTTCTACTTCCTCCTTGATCATTACGAATACCCTAGCTAGTGTTTGCCCTCTTGTTCTTTTTGGAGGATTTGCCTTCTTGGCTCCACCATAACTACCCACTTTAGTTGTAGACTTAACTTCCACATTCTCAGCCCTATTTGAATCTTACCTCTGAGTTCCCTCCTGTCTAGCATACTGTGGACACTCTCTAGCCATGTGCCCTCTCTCTTCACAATTAAAGCAAGCTCTAGTCAGTCGATAACACTCCTCTTTATGGAATTTGCCGTAATGATCACATTTTGGAAAGGATGGCTTAGTCCCCTCCCCTTTTCTGCTGCCTCCTTCAATCGAGGCTTGAAGAGAAATAGTTCTCACCTATTTGGTGTTTGAACCACTGCTCTTGAACTCAGACGGTGTAGGGAAAGTCTTGGCACTCCTCCCCAGCATAGGCACACTACCTCCCCTGCTAAATTGTTCTCTTCCCTTCCTCTTTTTGTTCACTGTGCTCTTTATATTTTCTATATTCTCTACCCTTAATGCAGCTTCTACCAGTTGTTGGAAGTCATAAAAATTTTGCACAACCATTTTTCTCTTATGGCCAAATGCAATCTTGCTTCAAATCTTCGACACTTCACTGCTTCACTCATTATCAACTCAGCTGCATATCTGGATAATTGTGTAAATCTGCGTTCGTATTCACTTACTGTCATCTCTCTCTGGGTAAGACTTAAAAACTCCCTTACCTTCTGCTAGATATACACCTCATACAAGTATTTCTTCTTGTAGGTAGCTTGGAAATCTTTCCAGGTTAACACTAGTGACTTTAACTAGCTCCCTGGTACATTTTTCCATCAATATAAAGCACTCCCTTGTAGCAAGCTCGCAGCATACACCATCTTTTTCTCATCTTCATAATCCATCTGTTCCAATATTCTCTCTGTCCTCCTCAATCAAATCTCATCTTCCTCAGGATTAGTTGTTCCATAAAATTCCACTACGTCGTTCTTCCTCAACTTATCAAATTGTCTTCCTTTTTTGGATGGGGTTGGAGTAGACGTGGATGACATCTGACCTATCGCTTGTACAAAAGCCTAAGCAAAGGCTTGAAACATTCTGGGATTGAACGAATTAGGTACTTATGTTTGAGCAAGGGATGACTCGAGCATTTAAGGTGGAAAGGGCTTACTATCCTGCCCTTCAGTTGCCTCAGCAATCATTGGGGCTCTGGACTCTTCAGTACCCTCCTCTCTCGATGGAGAATCAGGTATAGCAGAGGCTTGCAAAACCCCTTGTGTTCTTCAACAAGGTGGCACTTTACTCCTTCAATAAAATATTAACATTTAGCTTACTTTTCATTTTAGTTTTATTTCCTGTATGTATCCATGATATGCATGTCATTCAACGCAATCAATCAATTTAATAATGCAAACAATTAATTCAGCAATAGCAATAATTTAACACTCATCATAATAATTCATAGTATAACATATTCAAAGCCTAGGAATCCTTAAAAACCTTGGGCTTTGATATCATCGATGTTGGCCCCGAGTCTCCGTTCCTATTTAATGGCAACAAGGTGCCAAAAATTTAGGGCACTTTTAAAATAAAAATAATCATAAATAAAATTAATATCAAAATAAGAAGAATTTAATTCCTTAGTGGGAGCTGAACAAAGACACAATAATTTAATCTAAATAGCCTAGAATCAATTGGAAATGAAAATGAATTAAAAGAAATCATGAATTAATATATACAAATAATAATAAAACAAGTAAATAATTTACTAAATAATTATGTAATTAAATAAAATTCATAGGAGGGGTAAAAATAATTACCCAACAATTCAATTGAATTAATATAGAATAAAATGGACATGAAAATAATTGAATTAGGCATCAAAATAAATAATCCACAAATGAATAAAAAATTAAACCGAAATCAAATGAAGAAAGTCACGAGCGTGACTCATAATTCTCACGCTCGTGAGAAATCCAAACAACAGTCACGGACTGTCAATTAAAAATGCAAAAGAAGCACGATTGTGACGAATGGTGAACAGTGGCCAAAAATAAGTACAATCGCGACTTTTAGTGAATAGTGACAAAAATCGACGTTTTTCAAGATCTTGCTCAAGCACTATCGCGACTTTCCTGAAAATTTGGGATTGTCGATTGTCGCGATCATGCTTGTGCACGATAGCAACTTTCTAGTTGTGCAGTCCAACTTCAATACTTCATAACTTTCAATCCAGAAGTCCAAAAATTACAAACTTTATATCATTGTAAAACTAAGAGAAAGATATACAACTTTCATGCAGACCATTTAGCCTAATTCTGCCTAGTTAAATCTAGTTTATTCCTTAAAGTTTCAGATCACATTTGTATTCCCTTTTCCTTTTTGATATTTGTATGCTACTATGCAATTTCCAAAAAACTCGATCCAACATTTAAATTTATACATACAAAACTCCCCTTTAAACAATTTACTTAAAGGAAGCTCATCAATAGATCATTATACAACCAATAAACTCATTCCCAGCCATAATAACAATTTAACATAAAGAAAATTCTGACATGTATATATACATAAATATCAGACAATTCTCTGCAACTTCCACTGTCAACTTTCAACAAAACAAAGTTAGTACACATCTTCATATTTCATACCGGATGCTACATCAGTAGCTAAATACAAAAATTATAGACTTGAATGCTCATGCATGAAATGATCCTAAATACCAAAAGATTCTAAACTAACTGGTTACAAAAGTCTGAAATTCTTGGAGTTTGCCAAACTTTGCAAAGGCTTAATGGTGATATGTTTTCTCTTCACCTGAGGAGGAGAAAATTTTGTGGGGAGAGCTGGGAAGCTTAGTGGCTAGTATATTTATAGCCAGCGATAACAAGCCTCACACTAATCTAGCACATATAGATATATAAATATGTATATCTATATATATAATGTTATTTTAATTTCAATAAATCACAACCTTTACATTCAAATTTTTGAGAGCTATACATAAATAGGAATACTTCATCCCACAAAATAGATCATAAAAGCAACGCATAATCAAATCATAAACTCAATCATACTTTATGCTTAACATCAAGATGCAATGCACAACTATAATGGCTCGAGAGGATCCAATAAAACAAAATGACGAAACCGAAGTTTACACCATGAACGAAATGAGTCCATCTTTCGGAGCTCATATGCCACAAGTGGGCAGCTGAGAGAAGGCTTTCAGTCGATGTGCACATGACGAACGAAATAGTATCTCTCTTGCCCATTCAAGTCAAATTTTCTAATGCATACACATTTCATAACATATTCATATCTTTCATGCTTCTTAAATTTTCTGTGTTTCACCAATACAAAAATGAAGCATCTTTTACATAAACATGATATCAAATTCATAAGACATAATTTTTCCATATCCACAATAAGTAAAAGCAAACATTTAAGTACACATAGAAACAAATGATTTCAACTCATCATCACAAAAACTATAAACATATTACCCACCTATTTACTTGATATTTCCAAGATCAAGTTTGTTTTTCCTCTTGTTCTTACCTTCGATAGTCTTGGTTCCCTAAGAACAAATATATTTTCATTTAATCATCATACATGAATAAAGCTTCAATAAGCTTAAATATTCATGAATGTGCTTAAACTTAATCCATTCTTGATTTTTCTAGCCAGAAGAGCTAGGATCTAGTTAAGGTTTCTAAAAATATAAGGAGAAGAATTTTGGTTCTCTATTTTTCTCTTCATTTCCAGCACATAACCTATTTTCTCTACTTCCTTCTTCTACTAAAGCAAGAGGAAAAGATAGGAAATACCTAAATTGTGTTCAGCTGAACCCTTTTCTTTCTTCTTCTTTCTCCTTGCTTCAGTTTTCACCTTCTCTCCTTCTAATTTCTTCTATAACTTTCTCTCTTTTTCTTTCTTAATACTCACGAATCTCTTCTCTTATTGCCTTATTAGTTTAAGACAAAATTTTAACCTTCCTATCTTACCCTTCCTTATACAATCTAATTCCTCTTAATTCCTTATCTTAATTCTAACTCTTCCTTTTGATCTATACTACCTCACGAAAATAATAAAAGGATAAATTAAACTCCATAAATTTTCTAATTCATGAATTCTACTTATATTCACGCTTGCTAATTTAGTAAAAATAAATTCTAAGAAAATTCAGGGTCCAACAATAAATGTATTTAGACCATTTTGGTGTGTACCAAGTTCTATTTATGATATACGTTTTATCTACTCACTAAGTACCTAGTGTACTTATGCCTTCTGCTTTCCAACCGTGCAGGTTAATTTAATGAGCTTGAAGCTCTAAGTGATCGTGCGGTCTTTTGAACATTTTCGAAGCATTACCGCACGTGGGTGGTCTCTATTTGTTCTTTTGTTGTATAGTGGCTCATAAGTATGTAGACATATTTGATGACTGTGTCTTGGCTGTCTTGTGGTTTGTAAATGACCTTATGTATGAAACTTTTGTACTATTGTTGGGATTGCTTTTGAGTGGACTTAAAAGTCCAAAAGTTGTGGTAGGGTTTAATGTGAATATAAAAGTGTGTTTAGAACTGATTTATAGGTGTTTTTCATTTTGGGATTTTTCAAAATACAGTCGTTGTGCAACAAAAAATTTGTTTTTAAGATACCTAGTTAGCTTTGCATAGTCAGGTTAAGGGTACCATGAGTATCCTTAGCCCAAGTATGTGGCGATTGTCATATGCCTGATGTGGTTCTGGGTCGTGACAATGTATTGAAGTTGTACATAAGAAGATTATGTTAAATAGTATTCCTATCATGAAGTTCAATTCTAGTAGAGAATTAGTTGAAGATAAAACCTTGCTATCCCATCTATAAAAAGCTTATACGAAATCTGTCACTAAAATGTGGATTCCTAGGAGAAATATTAAAGAGGAAGGCAATGAAGAAAAGTAGCTTTTAGGGACACTGAAACCAAGCAAGCTGATGGAGAAAGTGTTAATGTAAACATTCATAATCAACAAGTTACTCAAGTTGTTAACTTGGAAAAGACAATTATTGGTCATATGGAATCAGATGAAGCAAACTTAGGTATAGTTGTTCAAAATCAAGTTGAAGTAACTAAAGATAAGCATAGAGATTATGAGGAAGCTGGCAATAAGACAAAAGTTTCTACACCTGGTATCTCTAAATAGTTTGCTAATCCAGAGGATCATGAAGCAATCCAATTACAGCAAGTAACAATATTTGATAGTCAATAGAATAATGCAGAAGTTGTGATTATGGATAACTCTTCACTATCCAGTCTTAAGGAAACAAAAGTTACAGAAGGTGATATATTAGCTACTCTTGGTACTATTATTTATAAGAATGATATGGGTAGCAATGATACTAATCAGCAGTATGATGAATGGCAAGCAACAGTAACTAGAAGTAGAAAATTAAGTAGAAAGACTAAGTCCTCACACTCCAACTAAGTTGTGCTATATAGAATGTTAGGAGACTTAATTGTCCCAACAAGCAACTAGCTTTAAAAGATTATCTTTAAGTGAGTCAATCTTGTTTTGTTGGCCTGGTGGAAACCAATGTTAAAGATGAAGTCTTTTAGTAGGGATTGAAATTCATACTCCTATCAGCATGAAATGATATTTACCAAATTTTGCAAGTCTAAAACACCAAGATCCATATAAACATTGAAATTAAATTCATATCAAATTTGTACCTTCCACAGCAGAAACAACAAAGAAGCTTGTAGTGTCAGAAGAGCACGTCAAATGTCACGCCTCTACCAGTATCCACTCCCTCGTGAGACCGAACAAACGCCTTTAGTATGGTAGCACCACACTTAAGACCTCTCTCTCCCTATCATTTAAGAAGGACGATGACACTAATGTCTTTTTTTCTTTTGGGTAGATGAGTCTTCTACTATCAAGTCATACTATACATCTATATATAGGGTAAAACCCTAAGGCCAAAAGCCCAAAACCTCTTAAAGCCTAATGAATGTTCAGTCTCTTAGTGTGCAACCCTATAGGCTTATTTAATATTAGTAGTAGCCCCAAGCTTCTTTTAGGCCCACAAGTTATAAATGGTCTCTAGCAAGACATTATAACTACCTAACATTAAATAAGGTTGAAGTCTGACATCACCTAAATCACAACTAATAAATTACAATACATTCTATAATTGGTTCGTGGAGCATATACTAACAATCTCCCAGTTGCACAAAAACCAATTGTCCTTAAGTAGTCCCTTTGTCTCATTATATCTCGATCTAACATAAGGTAGAAAACAGTGTCATCCTTATTAGGCTCAATCATGTTTCTCGACCTCTAAGTTAGACTGTGTAAAAAATGACTAACATTTATCTCATTTGTCCATGGCCATGCAACTTTATGGTCTCAACTCATCTAGGGGCCTAGAGATGTCTTTCTCCCGTTATATGGGAGAGACAAATTCCTCCTTGTTCATCCACATTCCTCTGCATGATTCATATCATACGTGAGCATTACTTTTATAATCACCTTTTACAATTGATGTTCGACAATGTCAAAACAAACCAATCCACATGTAGGAAATCGTGAAAAACTCAAGTCTAAAGACTATATTCATCAGTTGTGATGAGAATCACTTATAACCCTTATACAAAAATCCTTGAAGTGTTCTCATAGCAAGTCAATCCAATCACACGTTCTCCAACATGCACCCATGTGATTAACATAATATCTCCATATTAATGACCATTGAATTATGGTCATCTATTAATCAACTTGCTAGTCTTGACAGTCATTATGACCCCTTAAATGAATGACATTAACTAGGGACCTTTAAGAATAATTGTATCCATATTACAATAAGGTCTCATGATCAAGTCATGCCCTTAATGCCAATTGTAAGATACAGATTATTTAAGGGGACTATTATTTAAATTCATTTTTAACTCCACAAAATGAACACAACAAATAATAATTGGGCATTACTAATGGATTATCCAAAAATATGTCACAAACTTACACCCTTATATGATCACACGTCTAAGAGTATGATGCCTAATGCTCTAGTATGAGGATCATGCTTAGCCTATGGGAGAGGCTTAGTCAATGGATCAACTATATTAAGATCTGTTGACACTTTGCACACCTTCACATAACCTCTTTCAATAATGTGTCGAATAAGGTGAAAATGTCTAAGTATGTATTTGGTCTTCTAATGAGGTTTTGGTTCCTTAACTTGAGCAATGGCTTCATTATTTTCACAATAGAAATCTATTGGATTCATAATGCTAGGAAACACACCAAGTTCAATGATGAACTTTCTAACCCAAACAACCTCCTTTGTTGCTTCTGAAGCAACATTGTACTTGGCTTCTGTTGTAGAATCAACAACTTTGTCCTACTTGGAACTTTTCCAACACATTGCTCCACTATTAAGGCATAATGCAAAACCTGACTGCGACCAAAAGTCATCTTTGTCTGATTGGAAGTTGGCATCAGTGTAACCATTTACAATGAGTTCTTCTCACCTCCATAGATCAAGAATATATCCTTATTTCTTCTCAAGTACTTAAGAATGTTCTCAATAGCTATCCAATGACTTTCACCTAGATTTGACTGGTATCTACTCGTCATGCTCAAAGCACATACAACTTCCACATGAGTACATAACATGGCATATATGATAGATCCTATGGCATATGCATATGGGATCTTACTCTTGTGGTTTTGTGCATCTAGTATCGAAGGATTCTAAGCCGTATTCAAAACTATGCCATGTGACATAGGTAAGAAGGCTCTATTAGATTCTTGCATATTGAATATGGGCAAAACCTTATCAATATAAACTCTTTGATTTAGTCCAATAAGTTATCTCGATTTATCTCTATAGATTCTAATACCCAAGATGTAGGTTGCTTCGCCCAAGTTTTTCATTGAAAAACAACTTCCTAACTAAGCTTTCATGTGTTGAAGCATAGGAATGTTATTTCTAATGAGTAGTATGTCATCTACATATAAGACCAAGAAAACAATTGCGCTCCCACTAGTCTTTGTGTAAACACAAGGTTCTTCTTCATTTTAAGGAAACCGAAATCTTTGACTGCCTCATTAAAACTACGATTCCAACTCCGAGAAGCCTACTTCAATCTGTAAATGGATCGCTAAAGCTTGTGTACTTTCCTAGCATTCATAGGGGATATAAAACCTTCAAGTTGTTTCATGTACACATTCTCTTCCAGATTTCCATTAAGGAAAGTTGTTTTCACATCTATTTGTCATATCTCATAATCATAAAATATACTAATAGCTAGGAGGATATGAATGTATTTAAGCATTGCAACTAAGGACTAAGTCTTGGCATAGTCAATACCATGAATTTTTTTGAGACCTTTAGCCACCAATCGCGCTTTATACACATGTATAGTGCCATCCATGTCAACTTTCTTCTTAAAAACCCACTTACACTCAATGGTTTTTACACCATTAGATGGGTCAACTAAAACCCATACTTTGTTTTGGAACATGGATTCCATTTCGCACTCCATGGCCTAAAGCCACTTATTGGAGTCAGGGCCCTTCACTGCTTCCTTGTAGGATGTAGGTTCCTCATCCTCTATTGGGTCCAAGTTTTTCAAATGTTACCTTTTAACTTAAGCTTCACATCCCCAAATCTTTAGAAAGACAAACTAGGAACCTTTTCTACCCACATCTGATATGGAGTCTTTTCTACTGCCTTTGATGGACTTCTATTTAGTGTAAACGCAGCTATTTCAAGAACATATCCCTAAAAGGAAAATGGAAGATTTGCATGGCTCATCATAGATCGAACCATAACTAGCAATGTTCGATTCCTCCTTTCAGACACATCATTCCATTGTGGTGTTACAGGTGGAGTGAGTTGTGAAACTATTCCACACTTTTAAGATGGTCATCAAACTCTCGACTCAAATATTCACCACCTTGATCTGATCGAAAGGCTTTTATTGTATTGCTAATTTGGTTTTGTATTTCCATTTGAAATTCCTTAAACTTTTCAAAAGATTCAGATTTATGTTTCATCAAATAAACATAACCATATTTATTGAGGTCATTAATAAATGTAATGAAGTAATGACAATCTCCTTTAGTTGTAGAATTTAATGGTCCACATACATCAATAAGTATGAGTGCTAATAAACAAGATTTACATGTCTCATATGATTCAAAATTAAAAGAGTTTAAAAGTCCATCATTATGGAGCTTAGGTATGTGCTTCTTGTTTATATGTCCCAAACGACAATGCCAAAGGTAGGTTAGATTCAAATCATTGGATTTGAATCTCTTAGTATATATGTTATAAATAGGTCTTTCAAAATTTAGAACATAAAGCCCATTCTCTAATTGGCCGCTAACATAAAATATGTCATTACTAGAAAATGAAAAACAATTGTTCTTAATTGTAAAACAAATACCTTCCATGTCTAAAATTGAAATAGAGACAATATTCCTGCTTATAATAGGTAAATGATAGCAATTATTTAGTTCCAAAACCATGCCTGAGGGCAAAGATAAATGAAATGTCCCTACAACTAAAGTAGCAACTCTAGCTCCATTGTCTACGCACAGGTCTACTTCACCCTTTATGAAAGATCTACTACTTTGTAATCCCTGCTCATTCAAAAAAATGTAAGAACCACAACCAGTATCTACTACCCAAGATATAGAATTAGAAGTAGCAACATTTACATCTATAACATAAATATCTAAAGTAGAAGTGTCATTACCCTTCTTCTTCTTCAGATCTTCCAAATATGTCTTATAGTTTCTCTTTTAGTGACCCAACTTATTACAATAATGGCAAAGATTGTTATTAGAAGGACTAGGAATGGTCTTAGTTTTAAGATTGGGCTTGTTCTAATTCTTAATCAGACCTTTGCCCTTGTCCTTCCCTTTACCATTGCCTTGTATCTTAAAACCTTTCCCCTTTTGGACCATAAGGACCTTAAGGGTAGGGTCCTTCTTAATGTTTTGCTCAGCAATCTTGAGCATCCCATGAAACTTAATCAAAGATTTATCAGATTATGCACATTCTAGTTCATAACTAAAGTGTCATAATCATTTGACAGAGAATGAAGGAAGATGTCTGTGGCCAACTCTTGGCTTATAGGAATGCAAGCTTGCATTAATGAAATTATAATTAAAAGCATGAATAAGAAATAAGAATATGATATAATATGGCCACTAGACTATGAAGATCTAATCTTCATCATGAATGTCTTCTAGCAAATGTATCACCATCCTCATGCCTTCACTCCAGTCAATTCGATTCTTTAATTAACTTGAAAGATACAATATTACAATTGAAAACAGTAATAATCTAATTATTACATCAAAACATGATGACGCACAGGTTGTATCCAAATTACTCAAATACATAACGACACACAGGCTGTATGTAAAATGTAAAACAACTATAGGTGATAGTATTCACCATTCATAATCAAAGGAAGATATCAAATATCAAAGATCAACTGTGAGAAAAATGCTTGACCAACTTAAAACACACCCTAATTCAATCACATTGAATTATGGATAGAACCCCTCATTTAGTCATATTGCAATTTCAACAGGACCCTTATTCAATCACTTTGAATCTTTTGACAGGACCTCTCACTCATTCACACTGAATCATTTAAAAAAATCCTAATTTTATAGGATTTAATTGAATTCAATTTCAATAAACACAAGTCACTCTAAAACCACTATAAGCTATTTGGACTATCGGCATGTGATGACATTTACCAGCATTTACAAGTCTAAAAGACCAAGATCCATGTGAACATTGAAATTAAATTAATATCATATTTGTACCTTTCACAATGTAAACAATGAAGAAGCTTGTAGTGCCAAAAAAGCACATCAAATGCCACGTTTCTATGGGCATCCACGCCCTTGTGAGAATAGAAAAAATGCCTCTTGGGACCTCTCTCTCTATCACTTGAGGAGGAAGATAGCATTAGGTTGTTTTTTCCTTTCAGGTAGATGAGTCTGCTACTATCAAGTCATACTATACATCTATATATATAGTAAAACCTTAAGGCCCAAAAAGCCTAAAACCTCTTAAAGCCCAATAAATGTCCAGTCTCTTAGTGTGCTACCATATAGACTTACTTAATATTAGTAGTATGCCCAACTTCTTTTAGGCCCACAAGTTATAAGTAGCCTTTAGCAAGACATTATAACTACCTAATATTAAATAAGGTCGAAGTCGGACATTATTTGAATCACAATTGATAAATTACAATACATTCTATAATTGGTTCGTGGAGCATATACTAACACATGCCTGCAGAACAATCACTCTAAACACCCTAATGGAAGGGTTATAATTAATCCAACTCACTTGTCTAACTCTAATTGGCACTATACTAACCAATTGCTTCATTATGAAATTGTTCTAAGATGTCTCAACATCCCAATTGCAATAACTGTTATTTTTGTGCCTAATTAGGAATTTTAAAGAGACATCTTATGGAAAACTTGCAAAATATTGATCCAATCATTTCAATGCCTTAAATGGTGGAAGGGGATTTTAACTACCTTCTTTCTCCTTCTAAGCCCTTAGGGGACAGAAAAGTATCACATAACGAGATTAAACAATTGACTACATTAACATCTTCTTTTGGATTAGTAGATCCTAGGTTTCAAGGGCCTATATTCACATGGAGCAATCACTAGAAGGGTTGTAAGCTTATTCGAAGAAATTTGGACAGATGCTTAGTGAACAACAAATGGTTGGCTCTACTTTCATTTAGGAACCTTTGTTCTCATATCACATACTTATTAAGGTTTTCATCTATAGCAACTCAATCAAAAGAAGATCACCTTTTAGGTTTTTCAAATCCTTACTAAAACACTCTCATCTTGAATCAATTGTTACACATGTTGTTGGTATGAAAGTATAGGGAAAATCATTTCAGTGTGTTCAAATACTAAAATTTATTAAAGTTGAATGTATTAAGCTCCTCAAGCATAGTTCAAAGCTTTGAAACTTAGTAAAGTACAAGCCCTTGAGAATTTGTCCTTAACTCAGAAGCAATTGCCTAAAGATCCTACTAATTCACTTCTACATAAAGAAAAATTAGATTTATGCATATATTTGTAGACCATTAAAGAATACATAGAGTAATTGAAACAAAAGTCTAGAATCCTATAGATGCAACAAGGGAACACTAAATAATTTTTTATTTTGATTCAATGTAGGAGAAATAGAAATAAGATAGTTAGTCTAGAGAATGAGGATGGTATGAAAATAAATGACCAAAAGGAGCTAAAAAGAATGACTAGAAGTCACTTTCAAGCAATAAATGGTATTTTTAACCACATTGTAAGTCTTCCTAGCGGTTTGGTTAATCAAATGGCTAGTTCCATCAATTAGATTCAATAATATACTCTAATCAAAGAAGTAACATGTAAGGAGGAAGGGAGGTCTTATTTTCATTTCATCCTGATAAGGCTCCTAGGTCAGGTGGATGTATTGTTAGGTTCTTTCAAGAGAAAAGCAACCTTTTGCAAGCACTAATAGTTAGAGCAGTTCAAGAATTCTTTAGAAGTGGCATATTACTCATTGAAGTTAACAAAGCTTTTCTTGCATTGGTGCCTAAAGTTCCTAATCCTAAGAAATTGAATAATTACAGACCTATTGCCTATTGTAATAAGTTATAGAAGATAATCTCTAAAATCCTTGCCAACAGATTGAAGAATACTCTACCTAGTATTGTTGATCCTAGTCAAGATGTTTATATTCCAGGTAGAAGTATGGGTGACAACATAATTCTTGTTCAAGAATTCTCCAAAGACTATAGCCATAAAGTACAAGTTAGAAGTTGTGCTCTTAAAATTAACTTCACTAAAGCATATGATACTATGGAATAAGGTCTCATCATCAATTCTCTCCATGCTTTTAGTTACCCTAGCAAGTTCATTAGCTAGATTCATGCTTGCATATCAATAGTATCTTTCTCAATTTTAATGAATGGGGAGCCTACCTAACTATACCAAGTAACTAAGAGAATAAGGTAGGGAGATCCACCATCTCCCTACCATTTTACTATACTATGGAAATTCTTCAAAGAATGACATAGATTTGTATTTATGAAAACACATATTTCATATATCAATATCATTGTAGAGAGCTCAATATCACTCAACTTTATTTTGCAGATGATTTACTAATGTTATGTGCTAATGACACTTCTTTAATTGAGATAATCGTATCTTCATTACAGAGATTTCAAGAAGTATTTAGGCTGAAGTTTGATAAAGTTCAAAAAAGAATCTCTAGCTGGAGCAATAGATTTTTGTCTTATGAAGATGGGCTAGAATTGGCCATTTCAAATTTCAATAACCTACACATCACTTGGTTGTCACATTTAGCTATTCACAAAGGAGTTCTGAAGAAGATTGATAGAAGTATAAGAGACTTCATATTGCACGGACAGAATCCAAGTGGTAAAAAGACTTCCACAGTCAAATGGAGTGTCATTTGTCTTTCCAAAGAAAATGGTGGATTATGGATTAACTCTGATAGCAGAATGAACAAGGTATTGTTAGCTAAAAGGCTATGGAGAATATGTTATGATAAGGAGAGCCCTAAATGGTTGCACATGTTTCATGTCAAACAAAGAATCATTTGGTCTATCTCTCAAAAAAGTACTCATTCTTACATTTTTAAACTAATATTATGTTCCATGTTAGTTATGCATTCTCATCTTAAGTATTACATTAGAGATGGAAAAGTAATAAATTTCTGGATTCACAACTGGCATTCATTTAGGCTTTAATGTTACACTTAATACTCCACTGCTCAAAGAGGCCTAATCCCTGAATAAACTTATTCAAAATGACAACTAGTATTAGCCATTTCATACTAGTAGTGGAATCAGTCCAATTGCAGATTGCATCCTAGATTATTTACCAGATCGAAGACTAGAGGATGCAGTCACATGGGAGTTATATAACTCACAAAAGTTTAATACTCTTTTATGCAAACATATGCTAATTGGTCTATTTATCAAGTTTCCCCTTTACAAGCTAATATGGGGTTCAGGAATAGCTCAGTTTGACTCGTGCATTCTCTGGCTAGCAGTTATACAAAAGATAGGAACCAGAGATAGTATAAAATTCTACCTCCCTAATAAGACCTTCCTTTATATACCATTGAGGATGAATCACTCGATCACATCTTCTTCAAGTGCTGCCATACAAGTCAATTATAGAGAAAATTACTCAACTTGTTTAATCTACAGGATAGGAACCTCAATTGGATGGAATGTCTATCTTAGATAATAAGTCTGAAATAGAAAATTAAGGAAGATCACAAAGTGTTTAAGGTTGGATTTGCTATGCTAATGTATTTCATATGGAGGATAAGGAACACTAAGTTATTTGGAAAATCTGAACAGTGCAACAAATACACCCAGATGGACTTTTATCTTAAGTTTAGAATGAAGATTTTTGACATCTACTCATCAACAACTTATCTCTACTTGATTCAAGATACTAGATAGTGCATTACAGGAGTTAACTAAATATGTAGTTTGTTGTTATGCTCTACAATTGTTGGTGAATTTCACTTCTTATTGTAACTTCCACCTTTTTAAGTGAATATATTACTTATTCTCTAAAAAAAATTTACAAATTAAAGCAACTTTAATTTTTTGTCCAATTAAATATATCCTCATGTATCAATTTGTTAAGTTTAAATAAATTTCGTAGTTTCAAAAAAAATAGTAATGCACATTTTGAGAATTGGAACATATATTTCCTTTAACCCATTTCAAGCTTGTAATGAAGAAATAAGATCAAACATAACATTAGATGGAATAAACAGTTTCATAAATAAACAAATAAAAGAAAATCTCAAAAGGTATGAAAATCTTTTTCTTTTGAGTTATAATGGTAAGGACAAATATAAGTTTAAAATATTAATCACTTAAATAATATGTCATATGTTAGTAGTAGACCGTAGTCAAGTTTTTGAATTATTATCTTTGTGTTTTAGACCATACAGCTTACCACTCACGTTATCTATTATGGAGCAACTTCCTTATTTAAAAAAATCCTCAACATAAGAGAGTAGCTTCCGCTGTTGTTAAATAGTCAAATTGTGTATCAACTCTATCAATATTAACCATTGATATATGATTTATAATTTATGTTCTAAGGTGGCTAGGACGTAATAGGATCAATATATGATCAGATTGTCGAAGCCCTCAAAATTAATTTTGATTATCCAAACTTCTTGTAGTAGTCGTGGAACCACGTCGAATCCCAAAAAAATTAAATTTAATTCTTAATTTCAATCAATAAAATAAAGTGGAATTTTTCAATTAATTAACTAAATAACTAAAATTAACAAGAAATCAGAATAAATCAACATAATATAGAAGGAAGAAATTCAAGAATATTTAACTTCAATTCAAGAGAAATATCTTATCTGATTGTAACTTGATTATAGATCTACAAAGAATAATTGTCACAGTTATAGTAGTTAGTCCAAAACATATTAGAATAACCATAATAATTCTCAAAATTTCCTAAATTAATTGGTTCAAACTCAATATCCAAACCAAAACTTACCATTAATTGACTAGATATAATATCATTCCATATCAATCAAATGATAGTAACAAACTTAGCGAAAAGACTAGACCCTAAATTAAATAGTTGAGATAATTGCAACTATTTAATTTGGTTTTCTTATTTATCATAAGTTAAGTATGCAAATTCATAAATAACACATTTTCTACTTATACCAATTCTTCATGACAATTAAGGATCTTGAATTCATAGATAGCTATAGAGTAATCAACATCAAAATTAATTTGTCAAATCAATCAATATTAATTATTCATAAAGTATAAGAATATAAAACAAGAAATACTTGAATTAAAACATGAATATAAGTTTAGAACAAAACCTCACAAGGTTACAAATAGATTTTTGAATCATATTGAATCAAAATATTTGGGTTTAACCAAAAATGACTTTCGTTCTAACACCAAAATAGAAGAAAGATGAAAACTTGAGGGAAAACAAAGAAGAAAATGAAAAAGAGAAAGTTAGAGAGGTGAAAGACGTCTCTCCCTCTTTCTTTGCTACTCAAACCCTAGTCTAGTTCTATATAATGAAGATTCCTATCTAAATAAAATCCAAATCCCTATATAATAGAGATGGAAAGAAGTTTCCTAATTGATCTCTAATTATTCAGGTGAATCCAACATTAGGCGTGATCTTGCCTTATCCACTGCAATAATATATCCACTTTTTTCAAAAATTTGTGATTTTTACCAATAATGCTCCAATTTGATGCAATCTCTACTTATCATCTCCTAAAACAAAAACAAAAACATTAATTTTCCTATTGAAGCACCAAAGTATGTCCTAAAAAAAAGACATAATTCCAATTAGTATAATAAAATAAAATCTTCTAAAATTGCCCCACACTAAACTCATGTTTGTCCTCAAGCATACATCAATTCAATACATAAATCATCCTCATAACAACCTCTCATCTTCTTTCATGTTATCTAGAAATATCCAAATAACAATCAAGAGAATAAGCACTTATAGGATATATTGCTATAATTAAAATGTAACATCTCATTTATTCCATCAAAATCAATTGAACCAAAACAAACTCTCATGGATTTCACTTTATACACTCAAAATGTTTAGGGTTCATTAAGCTCTCAAATCAAAGTTTAGCGAGTTATTTCCATAAGCTTGCTTATGAATCATATCTTCATGCATAAATCAAAGGAACTTGATAAGGGTTGTAACATAGCTGAGGTAAGGTATGACAAAAAGAATTTTTTAAGTTAAGTAAATAAAGGAAATTGTTCAAACTTATCCATTTAAGTTTCAACTTAAATCAATCCAAAACTCACTTGATTATAATAGCATCATTTTCGATCACCTTTGTTTTGTTTTTACTTCCTTTATTACTTTTAAAAAAATTATATATATATATATATATTGTTAGCCCCAAAACTTTTTTTTTTTAATTAAGCATCATTAGCTTAAATTGAGTAAGTTAGATTAACATTAATTAAGTTGAAATCAATTAGTA
>JAOSBN010145572.1:0-25068 GCA_027563595.1 Erythroxylum suave | reverse complement strand
CGCTCGGCGAGTAGCTCTGCAAGTGACTGCCCCGTGACTGCTTCGATCAGGCGGCCCACGACGTTGTGGTTTGTATTCGCGTAAGAAAACTCGGTGCCGGGTTCGAAATGAAATGAGTTTATCAAGGGTAGCATCCATTCGTTGTCTTTGACTATGCGGTATGCTGTCTCAGGACGACTACCCCAGAGCGTGCACAACGCCCAGTAGTCTCGTAATCCTGAGTGCATATCGCAGAGATTGTCGACAGTCAACCCACTGTCACGGATGACTTGCTGTGGCAGTAATTCGTACAGCTTTCGAGTCAGTTGATCTGCGATGCTGCCCTTGTCTTTCATGGATGCAACAGGATTCTGGGACAGAGAGATGATCACGGCGCACATCAGTTGCTTAGTTATGCTGCAGATCGGCATCAGAGTCGAGCTCGTCATCTCTATACGTTCATTCAAGTCGGCATAACCCCAGACGTGTTTAGCTATAACAGATCCATTTTGGAGTACGGCCACAGTTCCACCAGGACCTTTGTATTTGATTGGGATCGTATGGAGAAACTGTTGCACTGTTGAGGAAGAGAGTTCCATGTTTGGTAGAAAGAGACGAGTGTCGATACTAGTGAAGGGGCACTGTTGTTGAATGCTCAAGCCTACTCCAGCATAGATAGATGTTTCCGCTCAAACCAATTGAAGAATATCAAGATCTGTATGAAGTTCTCCTGTCCCTCAGTGTCGTATGTAACCCGTGGTAGTGAGTTCCGACTAGACCTTGAGTACTCGACAGGTCGAAGTAGTGATGAAAGTGACCAAAGTTTCAGAGCAACACCTCAAAGACTGAACGAGAGTGTTGTTTCATCAACTCTGACTCAGAAGGTTAGCCAACCGGACGGGGCAGTCGAGATGACCTATCAATGTCCAGCGTTAGCTTGAGATACGTCGCTCATAATCGTCACCCTAACATATGCAGGTCACTTCCTGTCCAGCCACGGTGATTGCCTTTTTCGTATTGTTATCAATGGATGTGTATCATGACTCAAGCTTGATCTCAATTTATCTGCCGAGAACAACACGGCCAAACACCTCAGACGAGGCGTGTAGATTCCCACGTGGAAGAGGGGTGACCCCACCCTGCTAAGACGGGTTGTTAGATTGAACACGGTCGATCAAACGTTCTTATTCTGACAGCAACTCTCGAGACTTGACGGATGAGACTTTATGTCAAAAGCTTTTGCTTGCTGTTATTCAAGTCGGTGTCCCTACGGTGATGCGGTGATAACAAATAGAGGCGCAATTTATGGGTTGTAATTTGAAAGTGGTCTAATAAACCTATTAGCCTCAAACGACATAAATCTCACACCCTATGTACCATTGACGGTACGAAAGAACCCATCGCTAAAACGCTTGCAAAGGTCAACATATCGAATCCAAGTCGGAGCCTGGCTCACAGCTTGCTGCGCAACACTGGTGCTCCTGAGAACTCTGGTCCTTTATCTGTGATGGCCCCAGCAGACGCCACAGCCAGTACTGGAATCGCTGAAATCTCAACCACCGCTGTGTCTATCTGAGCGGGCTGCTTTCCGAACCACAAGTCCCTCACGGCTTTGTTGTATCGCGATTCGTCCCTCATCAACAAACCACAGTGTCCGGCATTCTCAAACATGACACTGTCCACCCGATACCCCTTCGAGATCGCCTCTGCTGAATGCTGCCGCACCTCCTCCCAAGGTATAATCGGATCGGTGAACGAGTACATATACAACTTCCCGACCTTCGTGTCTACAAGACCGGGATCATTCAACCGCGCCCTCACCCAGTTCAGCCGCACGGACAGGTCGACCTTCTGCGCCGCCACCATCGACGCACACAAAGCGTACATAGCCGCAGGGCCGAGCGTCCGTCCGACAACCCCCTTCGGAATCGAATGCACGCCCGCCCGGTAGTACATCCCCACATCGTCGAAGCCGGGACAGCAGTCGAAGACGATCTTATCCAGCGGAACGGTCACGCCTGCTTCTCGCGCCGACAGCAACAGCTGCACGGCCGTGTTACTCCCTCCGTTCGACATGGCGTGCAGCAGCACCGAAGCGTCTGGTCCGTGCGTCGTCACCACGTCTCGGATCGTGACTCTGGCGGCCGCGAATCGCAGCCGTCGCGCCCTTGCCGTCCATGGGCCCAGGAAGTCGGCGATGGCCGTTCGCGCGACCAGGATGGCCGACGACGGGAACAGCCGCTGGTGGTTGGCGATGTATTTCTCGATGCGCCGGGCGCTCGCGCCGCCCATCCACGTGCAGAGGATGATCAGCGATGGATCGGTTGTGTGTATCGATGCTGTCGAGGGGGTGTAGATGTAGATGTTCTTTCCCAGGTGGGTGCATCCGGCGATCGAGTCAGCCATGTTTGTCGCATCGATGTCGTAAGGTGTTTGTGATAGCAGTGCTCGCTACAGACGGCCAGGGCGAGAGTGTTATCTACGCTCGCCATCCCGCCCGGTCTCGACACGCACGTGTGTGCGCGCTGAAGGACGGCGCATCTAGAAGTGACGGTGCATGAGGGCTGATACCGACACAGCCAAGGCTGGCTGAAACCACCCACCGAGCCGCGCCTATTGGTCGCCCACCTGCAGGGCGTCGGGACAGACGCACAAGCTTTGTTCAGCCGTACGCGGTGCCGGGAGGGATGTTGCTTGTGGTCACCCAGCTGCATCGTGGATGCGTGTGTCGATGTCGGGTCTGCCGAGCTGTGGTTTGGGCTGGGTGAGGTGTTGCGTGGGGAGGTCAAACTGCACGGAGGGATGGATGGACATTGTGGTGTTGTGGTCAATTGTGTGGTTTTGAAACACAGTGCTGAGTGGTGCCCTACTCGTACCGAGTCTATCTATAATCGTTATGTGACCCTCACCAAGGACCATTATGTCAGTCCCTTCCAAACGCTATGTGATCGTGACAACTCTTGAAAGTCTGAAATCGTGCTGTGAATGTCAAACCAAAACGCCATACCTTGTCGCTGAGAATGTTGAGGAAATGCAGGTCATGTCTATGACTCAACGCCCGGCTCTCGAAAATGTCTCTATGTTTCTTTTCTTTCCCTGTATCAAACTCCGTTGTATATCCGTACCTTGATCACCTTCTCAGTCACGCGTCACATCACCTCCGCTCCGCGACGACTTTCACCCTCACGCCGCGACTCTCCTCACTCGGATCGCCAAAGAAGTGTTCGGCGACGATCTCCACGTCTCTCTGCACGTCGAAGTCGTCCGCGAACTCCAGCTCGAAGCGGCGATGTACGGTGGCGAGGCCTAGGTACAGGATCGACCAGGCCATGTTGACGCCCTGGCACTGGCGCGGCCCGCGGCTGAAGGGCACCCAGTACTTGTCGAGGGAGTTGTGGAGGTGGTGGGTCGCGTCGAGCCAGCGCGTGGGCTGCCACCGGTGGGGGTCTGGGTAGATGGTCGGGTCCATGTGGATGTCGTTGGGGGACATGGAGATGGGCGTCTGCTTGTGGTGTTAGTAGGAGGTGTGTTTGGGGAAACAGGGAGTGACTTGCGTGTGCTGGGATGATCCAGTCGTTGCATTCCATCTCGGTTGGGCAGACGATGGGGAGGCGGCCCGCGACGAGTTCCATGCATCGAATTGTTTCCTTGATTGTAGCTGTCTAGGGAGGCTGAATGTTAGCAGGTGTGAAGGGTTGTTGCGTTCGGTATTGTGCTTACCAGTAACGGGAGTTTCTCGAGTTCTCGAAGGTCGGGCATTTGGTTCGGATCTGGGATGGCGTCGTCCAGTTCTTTCCTTAGACTTTCGTAGAACAGCTTGTTAGACATGAGGTAGTAGGTAGCGTATCCTTGAGTCCTTGAGACTGTGTCGACGCTTGCGAAGAAGACATTGAATGCTTCTTGCCACATTCTCTCGTAGGACTTTTGATCTGGTGTCAGATTGCTTTGCTGAATCGCGTCGAAGAGAGTTGCGGGAGTGTCGAATTTCTTGGTGCCGTCTTGGGGTTGTTCGAGTTTTCCGGATTCTAAGAATTTTCGAGCCTGTTTCTTAGCTAGCTACAAGATTTGTTAGCCTGTATGCTTGACACTGATCTGTGAGCACGTACATCTTGTAGGGTAAGAACGCCTTCGATTTGCGGAGCGAGACCAGTGATTGATCGAGGTAGTCTCTTTCCTACTTCCACCAGCCAAGGAAACTGTCTGATGACAGCTGAGTCCTTTGGAATCGCAATTACCGTCTGGTACCACTTTGACAGATTTTTTTCGTTCTCCTGAAAGTCCAGTCGAGTCCCTAGGAAGTACCTTCCAGAGAACACCGAGGCATAGCCTAGGAACATAGCACGTACATCACGTATCATACCCGGAGTATTGGACATGATCCTGAACTGATCGCTTAAAGATTCAACTTCTTGTTCCAGTAGATCTTGTACCCTTCCATAGAGAGCCTTGTGAGAAAACATGGTCATATTCGGTCCTCGACGTGCTTTGTGTAGGTCATGATCGATCGTCCCAAACGCTGATGTTAGTATGCCGAGTCAGTATATATCACGTAAAATTGACGGGCTTTCGGATCAAGGGTGATCGACATACTGGCTTCTGGAATTCCCGTCATCTTAGCATAATTGTAGTACTTGTCCCTCCGAGAACCGGGAGCATACAAAACATCATAGTAATTTGGATCTCTGATGTGCAATTCATCCGGATTTATTCGGACAACGGGGCCTAAGTGAAGTTAGATTTTGATGGTGCAACCGTTGTAGAACAATGTGAAGTGACAAAAAGCATCCCGTCCATGCGCGGGAGCCCAAGACTACCATGAGCAACAAACAGTTGGATCATACTGACCGTATCTGTCATGCATTCGAAGCATCTCTCTACCGAATGCACCTCCCCCTTCGTGCCAGAAGTCAAAGTAGAATTCGTACCATTTTGTAGCCGCTGCAAATTTCGGACCCGGGAATTTCGCAAGAGGATGAAAATAAAGACGATATAGAATCAACGCAGCATAGAAAAGAACGCCTGCTAGTAAGTAATGAGCCCAGCTCAGATGAATATGGAAAAGCTTTGACAACATAGTGAAATGGATTAGGGATATGGAAAAGTGTATAGTCGGATAATCGAATGGTATATGTGCTAGCGATTTGCAGCCTTTAGGCACTAGAAAGCGTAAAGTGACCTCATAGCCATAAGCGATACAGTCTGGCCCATGAAAGCTGTATGTACTAATGCTGAGGGTTGTGATTGATCAGGCAAACCCCGTCGGACCGCCTCTGTGCTAGGGCACGAACAGGTGGGTTGGAAATGCAACGCTGCTGGCACCAGCATCCAGATTTCGTAGCCCTACTGGGGGCTGACATGTCATAAGAGTGACACAGGCATAAGAACATGCTGTCCAGCCGAGAATGACTCGCAGGGACGTTGCGGTGTCGGAGAGAGAAGGAAGAAAAGGAACTGGGCTTTCATGACCCTGTAAAACGTCAAGAGAGCAGCCTGACGAGTCAGACTTTCCCATCGTTTGGCACATGGTATCAGATCATGTTTCAAGGTGGAAGCTAGCAAAAGGCTGCAGTGGAGCTGGAATTGTTTTAGTTCTGAAGGTCACTTACGATACGACAGTCGATCACATTTGTTTATCTGCCTCCACCGTGGAGCTTGAGGTAATTTCAGGCGGTGATGATTCTGCTGCCATGACCTTCAACCCGGCAGGATAGAGTCTCTGAGAGGCTCATGATGCGCGGGCTATGTCTGAAGACGACTTGCCGATGGTGGGAAAAGTTGATGAAGGTGGGAGCGGTGGTTGTGCCTTTAAGCAAATTGCTGCAAAAGGCTCAAAATGCCTGTTTCGGCATAGTTCACACTAGGCGGACATCGACGTTGCTGACCCTCGAAATTCGCACGTAAAAGATCAAATACTCATCCTGATCATTCGCCTCAAGGACGATGGTCGATTCATCGAATTGACGGAAATGCCATAGTGCTTGCGAAATCTCAAGGCACTGAATGTGTCATGCAGACGGTAAGCACGGTCGAGGCGCGCGACAGGAGACGGTCGATGTGAGATGAAGTCTCGGAGTCTTATGTTCTCTTGTACAGCACTCACCGCCCTTGATCTTTATGTTGCGAACACCTAATTTACGACGGCGGACGCTTCTGCACGAGCTAATGTCCTGATTACCTGTGACCATGCCCGGTAACGTATGTTTGCGTTGTACACTGTACTTGCTGCCACATCTTTGCCTGGACCTGACACATCCTAGAGGAGCGCCGAGGCCACCGACCAAGAGTCTTGGACGAGGCAGAATACTATCGTATCAGCGCACTACATGAGAAAGGAACTTCTGAAAGGGCGTCTCATCAATCTCGTGATCAACCTGCTTGTTGGAAATACAGTAAGCATTGTTTGTGCAGACATCAACGCAACATGCTTGTTCCCAATTAAGCAGGAAGAAGAGAGCAACTACAACTCTATGTCGTTTCGTCTTTGACTCAACAACGACTCAGTCAAGACCAAGACCAAGATCCTAGGTTCTTCTTCTTCGAGCGAAGTCTGATCCTGAGTTCGCTGTCCGAAGACACACTATCGCGTCTGTTCTTGAGGTCCATTGCTCATAATCTCACAACTTTCATGCTTCTCGTTTTGACGTCATGTTTGAGAGAATATCTTGAAAGCTTTACTAAAGCCTCACCATCTGTATACAGCGAAGATATGTTCTTAGTATTCTTCACCGAACAGTTAACCTTGACTCGAATTAGATCCTGGATCCAAAAGGCCACTATCCTTCACCTTGGGGTCATCAGCTTCTCATTCAAATTTTGCCTTGATCGAATGAGTTTCTCAGTGGTGACCCAACTTTGAGATGTGTGACGCGTTTGAGCATACTGTCTTGCCTCTTTCGAGCGTTCTCTATGTTTGTTTGAAAGTCGAGCTCAATGAAAGCCCTTGATGTGGGTACTTCACAATTTTCAAACCAACCATTTGCTACCACACCACATAATTTGTACAGTCGCTCATCAAACCCGTCGACCTCGGGTACGTCCTCGTCATCAGGACTGGAACTGTTATCGACCTGATGCCACCACCCATATTCTGTGTAGATTCTGACAACCTGACCAGTAATCGCTTCTTGAAGTTTTGTACCTTGCAATTTTGAAAGAATATTTGCATCATCCCCAAAATAGTAAACTGGGTCGACGGTCGCTAGAGCGTTGTTAAGTAAAGTGGCCTTGTAAAAATTCCTGTTATGAGTGCCGAACGTCAAACCCTTCGGGCCAAGAAGGCTCATGATAACGACAAGAGACACAGCCGGAGGAGTTTTCGACCTGAAGTTCACAGCACTGCCCAACCAATTGAAGTGATGTGCCCTTGGGTTCTGAGAGATTCTGAAGTCTTGCCTTTGCTCTTCCATCCAAACACGGTCCTGGCATAGTCCGGCAGGCACAAAGCTGGGTACATAGCCATTCTTGACTTGGAACGCGTTTTTGAGTGACAACACATGACGCTGCTGCGAAGTTCTGCGTCGAAGTGTGCCATGCTCGACTCGTACCCTGCTCGCAGGTATCGGTATGTCGCTCAAATCAAGGTCGTTTGGGTCAACACTATCGTGGGCGCTTCGTACAGCATCCATTCGTAATGCGGTGAGGCGAGTTTGGGCCGGGTTTGAGAAGTGCTTGAAACGAACGTCCATCGGCTCTGTGGCAAATACGGATACTTCTAGGAGTATCGTTGTATCAGTGTTACGTCGATATCCTGTGTCCGATTGGCTAAAGAATTCGCTTTCTTGCTAAATCAATGAGTCTGCTATACAGTCAAAGATGCTCGCGAGCTGAACATAGTGTCATGACGGTCACGAATCTGGTCGTAAGATTCGTTGTATTGGGTAGACGCGTATGGCATAGGTGTTAATACATTGATAAAAGCCGGTAGCCTCCCAGGCAGTATAGTGCTTGACTTTGAGATTAAATTGATTGGGGTCCGATAATATCTGCGCGTTGGGAATAGTCCTGTCAGCAACACATGGTATATGGTACAGTGCCCACACCGATGAATAGTGAACAATGAAGTGAGATTGATGAGAGCCTTTATGTAGTTTTCAGGCACCTTCTGTTTTCGAGCGGCTCACCTGTCATACGATTCTCGCAGTCTATTACATTATGTCGAGACCGTGGTACAGATCACGCCAAATGCAGGTGTCAAGGATGTTGGACTGGGTTCTCCGTGAGTGCTGTGAGAATCAGGTGTCACGATTGGCTGCTTTTCAAGGTGTGAATTCTCGCTCATGGTTTCGTGCCAACGAAATTGTCATAAGTTCGGATGGCGCTGACTTCCTCGAAAGACTAGATTCGATTCATACAGTCAGTACCGCGTCCGACTGCTTGAGAAATTTTCCTAGCCGCGCACAGAATGCTGCACATGTTTACCTTGTGTCCACTCGCCACTGGGACAAACTGGTTCCCAGTGATGCTGTAAGCTCAGGTATACAAGACCTGTTCGTTGACAGCTTTGGATGGGAAACATTGCACGCCCGACTGCCGTTATCATCCACACTTCACCGACAGCCTCTGGGTCAGCATGACAAGGCGTTGAATTGACCAGCGCAGCGAGTAACCGAATACTGCTCCAGCTGACGCTCATCGCAATGTGTGTTTGTGTTTTCGAGTCTTCAACCATGTTTCATGAGGCCTGAGCATATCTGCATAACATGTAGCGTTCGATATACTACATAGACTCATGTTTGTGACAGTGAATACGGTCTCTCTTTGTGGACTGCGCCACTTGACGACTTCAGACTTGAGTACTCCTGCAATGTCTAGGATGTGGGAACTCCAGCACGAGAGCTCATCTCGGCCAAAGCTCGACCGACGGACACCCTCCCCGTGCCCGTTGCGGTGCGGAGCAGCTGCAGCTGGAAAGCCGGGGCTATGATGCTTCTCCAAAATACAGTTGCTAAACTTTCAAGCGGACGACTTTGCAGGAAAGGTACACACTTGAGTCACTCTTATCACTCCGTCAAGATTTGGTTCACAAGGTAGCAGATACACCACTGGCACTCTCACATGCCACCTTTGCGTTCGTCCCTCAACCGACTAACGAGAACCTCTCGAACCCTTCTGTCCTGCCGCCCACAACCCCCGCACCGCATCCTCCGTCCTCTGTTCAGTGATACGAATCCAGGAGCACAGCTTCGGACCATGGCGACCGCAATGGGCAAACGCCTAAGCGGCAAGACGGTGGTCATCACCGGTGCCTCGTCAGGTATTGGTCGAGCTTGCGCCTTCGAGTTCGCTCGCACGTCGCCGGACAATCTGAAACTAGTCCTCACGGCTCGACGAATCGATACGCTCAAGCAGGTGGCTCAAGAGATAAACAAGGAAGTGGGTGATGGTGTGAAGGTCCTACCGGTCCAGCTCGACATCTCGAAATCGGAAGAGGTCCTCAAGTTCGTCTCGAACCTACCGGCCGAGTTCGCGGACATCGACATTCTTGTTAACAACGCTGGATTGGTCAAGGGTGTTGACAAAGCACCTGAGATCAAAGCCGAGGACATCGATGTCATGTTCGCGACCAACGTCACCGGACTTATAAACATGACGCAGGAGGTCATGAAGGTTTACCAGAAGCGGCCCAACGGCGGTGCTGGAGACATCATCATGATTGGCAGCATCGCGGGTCGGGAGGGCTATCCCGGCGGCAGCATATACTGCGCGACCAAAAGCGCCGTGCGGACGTTCACCGACGCGCTGAGAAAAGAGTTGATCGCTACAAGGATCAGGATCATGGAGGTCGATCCCGGCCAGGTCGAAACTGTGAGTGCACCTTGGTCCTGCAGGAGGTGATCGAAGAGGAACTGGACTCGTCGACATGAAAGCGGACAGATTGGCTGGGCCGTCTCTCTGTCATCACACCGGATTTGACCTCGGTAGATTGTCTTACTGACACACGTCTCTGCAGGAATTCTCGATAGTGCGATTCTATGGTGACAAGGCCAAAGCGGATGCTGTGTACAAAGGTGTAGATCCTTTGACGCCAGATGATATTGCCGAGGTAGTTGTGTTCGCAGCTGGACGCAAGGAGAATGTCGTCTTGGCTGATTCGTTAATATTTCCAAATCATCAGGTATGCGATCCTTTTCATTATGAATCGAAACGTCAGAACTGATCCAACGATGCAGGCCGCTGCAACCGTCATGCACAGGAGATCGTAGCTGGAGACCGAAAAGGTTTGCCAACGGCCTGAAAAGAAGATCTATTGAAGAGGGAGAAAAGTCTAAAATATTTGAAAGGCATCGAAGAGATGCTGTATAGTAGAAACCTGAAGTTCCGCTCCGTAGACTTGGAGCGGAAGACAATGCTGTGACCTCAAGACAGTCCAAGCCCTAGTGCCATTTCTTCGGTGTTTTGAACCACAGGGAGAGGTGCAAAACCCCATCGATGTGACGACTCTAGCCTGCCTCTCGCATGACTGAAGCCCATTGATTAGAAGCATACAATTGAAGCCAAGTCACATTTTCGTACACCACTGACAACTTTTTCGATTGTACGCCGCTGATGCCGAATATTCCGTCAAAACTTGCGCCCGACCAGAAACCCTTCCCTCGCAAACTCCTCGTCTGGCCTGATACTGCAACTGGAACTCTCGAAATGTTCTGCCAAATGTAAAGCTTCTGGACCCCCTTCTACATTACCACGCAGCGACTGCAGCACCCTGCACTTTGTTCTCCACCGTCCATGTCGAATTTAGTCGTGGGTTGTGATCCAATTGCTGGTGCATGTCCGCCGTAACCCGACATTTCCCTGTTGTATTTTCTGATTTCCCTTACCAGATCGTAGAACGAGTTCTCCACGTTGATTCTCGATTTGGCAGACGTCTCAATGAATTTGCAGTTGAACGAGTCGGCAAGAGCCTTACCCTCCTCCTGTGTCACTTGTCTTTCGTCCTTCAAATCGCACTTGTTTCCGACCACAATTATGGGAAAGTAGTCCTTATCCTTTACTCGTAATATCTGTTGCTGGAATGTTCGAATTTCTTCAAAAGACTGCCGTGATGTAATGGAGTACACTAATAAGAAGCCTTCGCCGGTTCGCATGTACTGTTCTCGCATGGCCGAGTATTCTTCTTGCCCAGCAGTGTCCAGGACGTCTAGCAGCGCGACTTCGTCGTCAATGACGCATTGTTTGCGATATGAATCTGCAGGATCGGTTAGAAGAGGAATTATGATTCCCTTGCCAAGCTGATCGCACCTTCAATTGTAGGATCGTATTCGTCCACGAAATGACTTTGAATGAGTTGTATGGTCAAGCATGACTTGCCCACTCCACCGCCTCCCACAACCACCAACTTGTACTCGCGCAGAAACTGTGGTCGCAAGTTAGGCTGCAACTCTAGGATGACGGGAAATTTGAGCCATCAACATACCTTTGAAGCCATTACCAAAGATGACGGTGCCGTCCACGACGCAGAAGGCCCTAGCAAGACGAAGAGAGGGAGAAACTGCGGACTGACAGTCGAGCAAGGCTGAAAGCTGCTGCGAAGTCTGGAGGGCGCTACAGAAAGATCTTGGCGAGAAGAAGGAGGCAGGCGCGAAAGGTGGACGAGATGAATCGAGGTTAGAAATGTGAGACAGCTCTTAGTAAAGTCGGGTCGATGATAGATGCGAGCGAGTGTTAGGTGATTGAGTGATACGTTCGCCCGGAAGCCAGAGAATGTGGATGAGTAGGGAATGAAGCGTGAGGCCGTCGGACCGTTGAACAGTAGATGATGCCGGCGACGAGAATAGTGAGTGAGCGGGCGCAGGCACAAAGATTGGGTGCAGCGTTGCAGATAAGTTGCAGATGCAGCACGGGGGGAAGAAGCAGTTCTGTGCGGCGAGCACTTACGAACCGGAGGCTAAGCAGGCAATGGCAGGGTAGTGTGGCTAATCAGCGAACAGAAGAGAGAAGTGCAGCCCCAGCGACGGAGCAGGAAGTCGCCTGAAAGACTCCGTGCCCACCCAGGCCGTCGCGAGACTAAGTTAGTGGCGAACAAGGGCAGAAGCAGCAAAAGAAGCATCCGACCGTGCGTGAGCAACGTGCATCCGCCGCGATCTTGCACCAGCATGAGAGCGGTGGAAGCAACCCCCAGCGATCTGTCCCCCACCTGTGACTGCCCTTTCCAGTCCCTGCGCGACAGCCAGAGGAACATCGCCCGCACTTCTTGTTCTTGGGGCGACGGCGGCGGCGGGCTCCCACCTACCAGCTGCCAATGTCGGCGCCAGCTGCACGACCAGCATCCACCCATGAGTTCCACGTTTAATCTTGTCGCACCCACCGCATCACGCATCGAACACCTCTGGAACCAGCGCTGAGGACGTCACTCAGCCAGCTCACGGCGACCTGCCGCGGCCCAGGGACCTCGTCCAGACCTGGGACTTCGCTCAGAAATGTCGGTTCCTGCCACGAGGTGTCCACCGATCTTCTACCCATCAGGACCTCTCCGAGAGGCAACACATCCTTCGACCTGCGGACTGGCTGTCTGCGCGCTGCTGCAACATGGATGCTTCGAACGGCCTTCATCATCAACTCTCCGGCGTGTCCACTGTCAAAATTCCCGCGCTTGGGTCAAGCCCCCAATTTCATCCATGCCAACCACAAGCCGCTCGCTGCTACCCATCATAGAGCCAGAGGCTCGGGTTGTTGGAGACCGTCACACACCCGCCCAGCTATTCCCATTCTGACTGGTATTACCCTGTGCCTTCGACTTTGATTCGACGCCTTCACCTCCATCACATTCAGCGATCCCGAGCCAACAGTTAGCAGCTCGCTACCTTTGCTTCATTCTCTGATTCCCTGGCCGGCCGAGACGATTCGACTCGACTCGGACGACTCCCAACTGCCGCTCGCCATCGACCCGAAAAGAGACGTTCCGGAGACGACCGAAGGGGTCGAGGGCTACATAGCCAACAGAAAGAGCCGACAATGACACCAACCCGTCAGATCGTTTTGAAACTTTCGGTATGTTAGAGCTGTTTGAAAGTGTCCCCGCAGTATCACACACCATCAAGCCCAATCAGAGAGTCATTTCGTATCATCACATTGGCCTCACTTGCTGAACTTTCGCAAAACCCTATCCGTCTCTGCAACGCCTCCAATCGCTGAGAGGCTGATCCATTCTCACTACGCCATGCGCGACATGAACCTTAACACATCAAAGATGAAAAGGATTGCACTGGTGGCTTGAGTAAAGCACGAGATCCCTTGAGCCAAGCGAGATGTCCGTGCACACGGTGTGTACCTAACGGATAACAAGGACAGATGAGGAAAGTGCCATAGCTCTTGTGAAGAAGCGGGTCAATCACATCGGCTCCAGTTCACCCAGATGTGGGACAATTGATCTTACGCATGAAGAATGCGGGAGATCGCCAGGATTTTGAGGTGAAGCTTTGACCTGCCTCACGAAGGAGCCAGAAGATTTCGATTGCGACCTACTGCTATCATTCCTCGCTGAGTCTGGTACGGCTTTCACTTGCCGCTCACCAGAACTAGCACTAAACGAGATTCCATACCTTTTGGAGAACTTTCGACATGCAGACTGTGTATGTGTGCGTCTTGCACATTTCTGCAGATTTTCTGGGCGAATGAGCACATTGCGTGATTTTTCGGCTCGCTTATCGATTGCATATATAGTGTCACATCTTGACAGCTCTGCAGTCAAATGAGCCGTCCTCGAACCTTGGCTCGTGGGATCGGGACAGGGAACACACATACCATCACACATGAAGGATCAGACAAAGAATCCTCTTATGCCCGAGAGCCAACGTGAGGGGTCTAAAGCTACACGTTACCCATCAGGAGAATGTATTGTACGTTCTCGAATCGGGGAAGAACTTTCCACTTGTGATGCCTTTGCACAGATTCAACACCAGGGGCGATTTGATAACACCACCATCTCGACGAGTCAGATCTGTTTGATCGTCCTTCACCAGAACGCCCTTCCCGTCACTACTGGTCGATGAACACGGCAATCCCACCCGTCCATGACTAGTGACCAATCTCCAAGTACGCGATATTTTGACTAAGGTCTGCGGCTCAGAACTCCAACATTTCATCACAACTACCTCTCTCCATTCAGATGCAGATATGACGCGTACTTGCGAACAGCCACTGGGCTCGGACAGTGAAGACCGGACGCAGCGTGCCAGCACCCGATCACAATCCGCTCCCGTGAAGGAGAAGTTCCCGAGTGGGTGTCGTCCTCGCTTATGTATGTGTCCCTGCCAGACGAAGGGTATCTCAACAGAATGGCCCGGTCCCAGCAAGTCAGTGTTCCTGACGTGATGAAGTCTCAACACCCTATAAGGCTAGTACTGCCCAACAAGGCTGACCAACTCGTTGATTCGTGCTTTCGTTGCGAATGCATCTCCAAAGACATCGATCGACGGCGACTTTGTTTGGAACCTCGTTTGGAACCAAACTTCAGATCACATACTATATCCCATGTACCGACATGCTCGTCCGGTATTCAGTTTGACATGCAGGAACTGTGCATAGTCTCTACTGTAGGTACAACTTCACAGTCGATGCAGGGGAACGAATTATTTCAAACGATCAAGATTCTTCGGTACAGACGATAGACCAACCTTTCCCGGAGCCACCTCATCCCTATACACGCCCGAATCTAGCTGGCTGTTACTGGCCGTAATTTTACATGTTCAACTTCATCCTACTTTGCATCTGTCTGTATATCCTGCCTGCAGGAAGCACTCGATTGCGCTAATGACAGCCATCCTCTTCAGACCGTCAGTTTTGTGACCCCAAATTGACGTCAGCAATCTTTGCCCCCAAGTATGGAGTTTATTCTCCTTCGCATCTCGTGCTACCTCGTTCAGAAAAGGGAGCGCGTCCGAGAGGCTAACAGGCTGCCTTAGATGTGCGTGTCGTCTTGAGCAGCTCTATCTTGCTATTATTGCGGCAGAGCTGAGAAATGTGGTGACGCCATAAGTCTTTCTGCATCAAAATTGAGTCGAGAGATGGTAAACGAGATGTCTATCCCGCACACTGGGTCAGCCATTTCTCAACATTGCCGTGAAGCTGACCAGGCTGTCACTTCGCACCGTGGTCGTGGAATGAGTCTCCCTATGTTATGTTCAGTAATGCCTCTTTCGCACATCGAACTGATGACTTACGCTATGGTTCCTTCGTTCGCCTCTTCCAGTTCTTGTTCCTCGTGGCAAGACGAGCCCGAATGTTGTTTTATCACATCTCTGCAGGCTCGATAGAATGGTGGTAGGCAGGGAAGACAGGTGGCAGCGATGATGAAATCGTTTTCGAGACTACTCCAAAGGGTGACATATACTATCTTCTCGTCTACCACATTTTAGCACTCGACTTCGGAAGAGTGACAACGAGGCTTACCGAGCTCCACGTTTGGGTTTTCGCCAACAGGCAATTTGGCAATGCAGATGCACCTGACTAAGGCGAATACAAATGCCCTAACATGTTGTTACTTAACGATCGAAGAATGGGTCACAACTGACATACACTGTACCAAGGCTCATGAAAGCCATTGAGCCGATTTTCTTTCTGACAGATATCTTGAGGTGCCAAATGACAAATCCAGGATACACGGCAAAGATGAGATTGATCGCAGCAGAGAGAGCTACGCGAATTGCAGTCAGCCTACAGACAAGACCAATATGACAGGTCTGGTGTACTTACTACTGAAACAAATAGCGTATATGTACCAGGATTCCTCATCCCGACAGTGCGCATCAGGATATCGCCATGGGTTCCAGAAGGCAGCCGTGGGTGAGCAGACGAACAGTAATCCAAAGAATCCAATTATGGCCATGACGGCGAGCAGATTGCAGCACACCATCATGGTGTACCTCAGCCATGGGCGAGCGTTGAACATTCGAACCAGCAGTATCCCAAGTCCGAATTTCGGCAGCGAGAGACTGAGGAATGCCCAATCAGCAGTCAACCAGAGCCAGAATGTCGCAGTTGATATAGTGCCCTTCAGATCGTCTTGCTTGATGTGTCTTATTGACGTGAGTCCTTTCTGGTAAAATGCTGCTCTGACAAGGTTTAGAATCTGAAAGATTTATTTGTTAGCCCATGAGATCATATGCTGACGAACGGGTCATTCAGATCCCGCTCCAGTCTCGCTCTCCAGGATTGAAGGCTACTCGACTTACCAAAGAGATGTTGATCACTACGTCGTCCCAAGTCACGCTCGCCCTGCTTATCAATGAATGTAAGACTATCCTGATACAACCGAGAAGTGTTGAAATGATTGTGAAGACCCATACCGACGCCTCTACTCGATAAGTCAAGCTGTCGATACTGTCCATAACTTTGTTACCTGAATGGACTGTTGGATTGGATTCTGGGAAAATCTGTTGTCCTTTGGAGGACCGTATAATGATTGGCAGTAAGTGAATGATGACGAAGCGAGCGGCTGTTCGTGTAGAACGACGTTTGTTGTATATGTAACAAAGTCTGAAATGATCTCTAAAACACTCTCGTCGTCAAAACGCTCATAATATCAAATAGAGTATACCGAATCTTGCAGGCGATCATCGAAGAGCTTCGCGCATGACAGCCGGAAACGGGCGGAGGCTGAAGATTGATGTACCTTGCAGCAGAAAAATCTTTCCCTTACATATGTCGTAGAGGTACCCAATACAACATGGGTATTAGGACCATGATCAGCTTCCTCCTCTCTCCATGTGGTACAGCAGGTAGCATCGGTATTGACCTACATTGCCCTCGTGGTGGTGGCCAGACACAGCCGCCCTACCTCCAGGACATGTTTTGAGACCGAAAACATTGTCTCCACTGGAGTTGAGTGGTCGACGAGAGTATAGGTACAAATGTACCTTTGCACCACGCGACAGAGTTTCTGCTTATGCGTGTCGATCCTGGTTGTTTATCCGGCCATGCGTCGGGGAAAGAGCTGGGGAGTGTCGTTCCCCAAATCACTGTCATTTGGGACGTGTGCTGTTCTCCGGGGCGTGGCGGTGGTTGGTGATGCGTCGCTTTCTTCTGTGCAGACGAGGCTTAGGTCATCGTGCTTTGCCAATGTCCCGATGATCGACTTGGACGTCAAGGCTTTATCTCGGCGCTCACCGATCACGTTGTGGGTGGTGAACGTGTGCTTATTTCAGCGGGTTGGGCGGTTTACAGCTTAAAACACGCGACGTGTTCTGATGCAACATGGAGTCTGAGAAATACACGTGTTTGTTCAGATTTGGTAGGGACCAACATCTTTGTGATGAGTCTTTGATTTATCTGACCACCGGTGATGGTTGATTGTGATGGTGGCTCACGGCCGCTATTATGAGACGGTCTGTGTTGAAGAGTGGCAGACCACCATAGGCACTTGAACGATCGAACGCCTGAAGATCCTCCTTCAGCAACGCCTCCACGGGATTGACCTTGATATGAACAGCTCCGTGCCAGGTCCGAGACAGATGCGAAGAGTACCAGGTGGCTCTTGACTGCGCTCGTTTCTGAGAGAACCATTTGCACTTGGTCACTAAGGCTCAATGTAAGGTAAATGTCCTGCTTAAACACCATCGGTGAGAGTAACATACCCCGGCTCTGCTTGGATTTCTCACTGCATCCACAAGAATCGTGATCGGAGAATGCATTCTGTATAGCAATTCTAGTGCTTTGAAGACCAATATTGGAAGTGGAAGGGTGAGCAAGAAGTCCACGCAGTTGAACTTGAAAGGCATGACACTTGGCAAGTATGAACGGGAAGCGCTCCTCCTCGTACCTACTCGTTGTCAGTGACTTCACTCAGGTGCAGCTTGGAATCTGATCTTGAACACGACGGCCCTCATTTATCATGCATGCATCGGTAGGTGCAAAATATGCTGTACTACAACATGGTCTTTCTCATTAGAACCACAACTTTATCAACTCCTCAGCAACAGCGTTGGGCGTCATGACTCCGTTCTCCGTTATCAACCCACTGATCAGTCCAGGCGGTGTAATATCGACTAACTGCTCCCTTTCCTCCTTCTGTCCATCAATCGCACCGGCTCCGGACACAAACTTAAGGACTTCTTGCTTTGTGCCCATTTTTTCCAAGTCTTTTGCTCCATATCCAGCAGGGAATTGCCTCGCGAATTTGTACGATTCGGTTGCCACGTACAACGGAACGCCATGCATCTTCGCGATTTGAGCTACCAGATAGCAACCCATCTCCGACACTGTGGCTCCATTCTCTAGCACGGCCGATGTCCCAAGGACCACCATTACGCTTGAAGACGAGCCGGAACTCGTAGAGGTCAGACTATTCAGGGTGTAGCTCAAAGCTGCAAGCGGTACAGTTGCGACGTCAATACTCGCCTTTCTCAGACCTGTGACTTGCGCTGCTATCCTCTCATTCATAACTGTCGTCGTCGCCGAAGGCATGACCTGTACAACGCGAAACCATCGTCCAGCGTCTGCAGCGTGGGAAAGCAAGCTACCGACCACACGTGAACTACCATAGGTGACAATGACACTCTCGTCCCGGATCAGTGGTAACGAGTAGCTTGCGATCTTTGCCCTTGCCGACTTGGCCCTCGCAACGAAAATCTTCGAGTTGGTGATGAGTTGGTTCCGTAGTTGAGTGAAGTCGGAACCGGTGTGAGATGGGAGTGGATTATTCTGGAATGAAGTGATAAGGTAACGTTGGAACAGGTCTGTACCTGCACCGACCGGGACAGGATTTCGCTGGGATTGGAGAAGAGTCTTTGAGGCATGGGAGATGAGGGAGAGAGTTTCGCTGACAGTTGTTATCTTGCTTGAGGAAAGTAGCGAGATGAGGGATTCGATCGCAGCGATGGGCGGTGTGAGGTTCGGGTCGGCGGTGAGGATTTTGTGGTAGTGCGAGACAATATCGAATTTGGTGTTCTCAGACTCCAGCAAGGACGTGGGCGGTATTGCCATGGCTGTTTCTTGTTCAAATCGGTCAGCATGCTTTCAACAGCGCATTACAGCATTTGGACGTTTTTGATGTCCAATGGTTCGGTTTCTGCACCTTGTGTGCATTTACAAGCATTCATAGTGACAAACTCGCGGACACTAGAAGTATGTTCAAGAATAGCGCGGAGTTCTTAATCTTGACCATAGAGTGCTTGATGGTATCCAGGGCGCCGAGAGGCCATATATCCAATGACGATTGGCTATCCTTCTGTTATTTATCAGGGGACTTACCAGAAGTTATGGTATAGGTATCAGTCCGACGACTGAGTTCCTCTCGTACAAGGTGTGATGTAGGATCTTAATCTTCGAGAACGCAGTCTGGAGGACGATCTATGTTGCAAAGATTGGTGAAGTGCAGTTGAGTCATTTGTGTTGTTTCAAGGATTCCCAAGCAAACTTGAAGGTCTTGGCAATCATGGACTTTATGACTGATGTTTAGGATTTATCAGTATCCATGCGTTCTTCAACCGACTTCAGGTCGATTTCACGATTTCTTGACTCGCACATCATGATTAAGTACAACACACTTCCATACTACACCGTCAGTATGGAGCTGTAGGAATGTCTCTCAGCTTCACCATGATCCAGTATCCTGGAAGCACGACCGGCACCGCAAGCTATTGGAGTTAAGAAATCGTCTTTGCTGACATGACTTGCATGTTGATTTGGCAGGCAGAACACCCTGTGACGTTAGAGAAGGTCTCACACAATACTGTCTCAGCACAGCGTCAGTGGTATTGATCAACATCAGAAGAAAGAGAGTGCTACTGGCACAGGCTAGTGGTTTTCTTCTGCTGGCCTTCTCCCGGGCGAGAAAGATTCTGTGCTAAGACCCTGACGCTGTACTGTACATGCAACGAAACACATTGGCAACCAAACATTTGAGACTTGACCGCACCAAGCAACGAGCAGCTATCAAGGTCGTCAGACATGTAAGCAATAGCGACAAGTGATGCACGGGCATTGCGATGGTAATACCGGCGCTAAGCTTAGCCTCATGGATGGAAACTTGGGGGCAGTCTCCAGGCTCCAGAATGATGTTTATGAGGACCGCATGGCGTATCTCCCCACATTCGCATCCGCCTGTCATATCTTTCCCTCGCACCATCAAGGTATGTTGTCGTCTGGATCTCAGATCCTCCTTCTCAAGACATGCAGAATCTTGCAGCGAGCTTTTCGATGGAGTTCAAGGCCACGACTTTGGTATTGCGTAGCTGTCCACCTGTATTGGCGGAAAGAGATACACCCTCATTGGCTTGTTCCATACCTGTCTAATTAGACTAAAGCGGAAGAACGAGTCGAATCAATGGTAGGTTTCGTGCAGCATTGCGTTATCTGTGACAAGAGTTCCGAGTACGCCCATGCTGCATCGTTAACATCACACCAAACATTTCGAGGGATGGTAGTCAGCGCAGTCTGATGACACTGTGAGAAGCCATAGTGTTGATCGAGGTGGCAGACTTCCAGATCTCGTCCAGTCTCAAGCCTAACAGCAACTCTTGGCTTGCGGGCGGCTCCCCCCGACTTACTCGTCCATACACGCAGTCTTATCGAGAATGGTCCTTCACCAGTAATATTGCTTACAATGCCGAAACCGAATGAATCCATCGTACATAACTTGTCGTTCGCGTACAGACCACATAGACGGTATCCCGTCTTTAAACGACCTACTAAGTTTAATTGACAGTCACGTCGTTAACAGCTTGTGGACTACACAAGGGTATATCTTAACCTTCTAAACAGCACGGTCTGCTTGGTGATCGTATACGACCAGTATGACCGCGAAATCACCCCCAGTGATAGACTTCTCCGGTATGCTCGCAAGCAAGATGGTCGTTTGCAGTTCAACAGTTGACCCAGAGATCATCTAGGTGCACACCAAGATGACAACCAACAGCTTGTGCACGAGATAAGACAAGCTTGTCTAGAGAGCGGCTTCTTCCAGATCATCAATCACGGAGTTCCAACAGAGCTGACAGAAGGCATCCTAAAGTGTTCGGAAGAACTTTTTAACTTGCCGTTGGACGTCAAAGAACGCTACAACAAAGGTAAAACCCATCAACACTCCCGACCGTCATCCACAACTGACACACCAGCACAGACATCGGCGGCTTCAACCGAGGCTACGAACGGCTCCGCGCCCAAAACTTCGAAAAGCGAACCCAAGGCGACCTCAAGGAAGGTTACTACTTAGGCCCCGACCTCCCAATAGACCACCCATCCGTCCTCGCACGCAAATTCGGCCAAGGCCCAAACAAATACCCAACCGAAGTCACCAACCCCTCCGCCTTCAGACAGACAGTCGACAGCTACCACGCGGCCGTGACCGACCTCGCCCGCCAAATCCTCCAGCTCCTCGCACAAACCCTCAATCTCGACCCGAACTGGTTCAGCGACTTCGTCCAAACCCCGATCGCCACGCTCCGCCTCCTCCACTACCCACCGCAACCGCCGGACCCGACATCCCTCGAGCGCGGGGCCGGCGCCCACACCGACTTCGGGGCCATCACGATCCTCCTGCAAGACGGCGTCGGCGGGCTGCAGGTCTGGTCGCGCTCGACGTCCACCTGGGTCGACGTCACGCCGCACCCGGGCGCCCTCGTCGTCAACCTGGGCAACCTGATGATGCGGTGGACGAACGACGCCTACCTCTCGAATCTGCACCGGGTCATCAACGCGAGCGGGAAGGAGAGGTACAGCGTCCCGTTCTTCTTCTCCGGCAACCCGGATTTCGTCGTCAAGTGTTTGCCGGGGTGTGTTGGCGTGGAAGGCAAGGGGAAGTATCCCCCCATCAGTGTGGGTGAGTGGATGAGTGGGAGATATGCGGATACGTATGGTGAGAAGGATGGGGTGGCGATGGCGGAACTTTCGGCTGTGGAGGCCGGGAAGGGGACTGCTTGAGGGAGATGGGTAAGTGCCGTTATGGTCATCTGATTGTGGATGTCGAAACGATTCCTAGAACGACACACTGCTAGGTGTCGGCGGAATCAAGAAGTTGAGTCTCTATGCTAGGTTGTCGATGGACAGACAAGTTGAATTGAATCACGTATCTGTTCTCTGTACAATAGCATCAGCTCAATGAGGTACTCGCATCTACAGCTACCTTCCACTACCTTCAACTCGACAGACATTAGCTTGAAGCCCGCACGACTCCCTCAGCACTTCGGATGCGATCTCTCTCGCCTAAAGAAGATCTTATCCACCCCCAAGCGCAGTGGTGTTTCCTGCCAATCCAGGTTCCAACCTCCTAAACACACGGTCATTAATCCTCCAACCCTCCTCCGTCTTCACCAGCATATCATTATAGAACCCATACAACATGCCCACTTGCCCAGGCGTCTCCAACGGATCCACCCACAGCGTGGCCTGGAGGTACTGGGTCGAGTTGGCGGTCGTGCCGTCGTCCGACACGGAAATCAAGCGGGTGGCGAGAAGGTGCTGGGTGGTGAAGCCCCTGGTGCCGGCCTCCAGGTAGGTCTGAATGTTGGCGATGCCGACGACGGTGGAGTTGGCGCTGTAGCTGGCCGTGGCGTTCTCGGTCCAGATCTGCGAGAGGAGCGACCAGTCGCGGGTGTCGGTGGCGATGGGGTCGAGGTTGAGCGTGTTTTGGATCGCTTCGTAGTTGGTGAGCCCGGCCGAGGAGAAGTTCTTGCCCGGTTCGACGGTGGCTTGGGCGTTAAAGAGGGGGAGGAGAGATAGGGAGAGGAGGACGGAAAGGTTTGAGATGTACATTGTTGACTGCTGGTGGGATGCGCTGCCAGTGGTGAGGACTGGAGGTGTGCTGACCCGCGGAAAGGTTGGAAGACGTCAGCAGTCTTGCTTGTCTCTCAACTACCTCGACGTGCTGTTGTCTGCAGACTTTGACTCATTACAGGTGTCCAGGTACTTTATATGTTGCATGAAGCATGCTTTGCCCATCAGTCGATCTTAGGGATTCAACTGTCGACTGTCCAGACGGAGCTGAAGCCGGCATCCTGCCTTACAGGATCCGATCCTGCCCTGAGTGCCGCATCAATCGTCCATTCCAACAATCTTGCCTTGGGAAAGGAAGCCAACGCTACCAGAGATGCCGCGACGTTGCTTGAGAGTATGACACTTGATTGTGCAGACCCTTGCCGGTTGGGGCGACCACCTTCTTAGTCAGCTCCCGTAAACTTACATTCGAGACAACAAGGAGGACTGAGCTCCTCCTATCAACAGTTGTTCCCACCTCAAACTCTGCTGGGATGGATCTTGAGTTTGTGGCGCAAAGCGCGCTTCCTCGTTTGTGGAACTCCTTCTCCGAACCGATTGAAGGAGAGCCACATGGTTCAATCTAGTGAAGCACCGAAGCAGGTACGTCACAGACCCTGCATTCGCCAATACCGATGAAAACAAGTGGATAATCTCGGATTACCCAGAAGTTGGCGATTATACCTTTCAATGTCATTTTGTCATGACAACTTGATTGGAAGAGCACCACAGATACCATACTCGGGCTGTATGGATGACTGTAGATCAGGTCAAGCATCGAACAGAAACACGGATGTCTTTGGAATGATGAGCCTGGTAAGGCAAGCTAACGCTTCACAGGTCTGTGCCGAAGAAGCCGGAAACCTGGTGCCCGCATCTTGTATCAATCTGTTGGTGGCCAGGTGGCGTTTCAGCCATACTAGGTGTAGAGTGAGTCCTGGATATCGTTCTTGTTCAAGTTAGCCTATGAGACTCATCTACCTGTGATGAGATTCTGGGAAGATATCTGGAATGGATTCTCTGCGTGTACGAAGAAGCAAGTGAAATGTTGTTCGAATTAGCGCCCGGTACATCAATGCAAAAATACATGACAAGCGGGTCGCCATTTTTGAATTTAGAGCAGGTGTCGTGGCTGCTATAGGTACGATGCGCTGTAGAGAAGTAAAGAGGCATGACTTTGCTGAAGTTTTCTCTGCCAGCGCGTCCACCATCGAAAGTGATAACCAGGTGACACATATTGAAACACGAATGTTTTGTACGAATTCAATGGTGATTGAAGACTGCTCGGATTGATAAGAAACGAAGAATAACCGAACCGGCTCAGTGAGAGCTTGAGTGGAGTTCAAGCAAAACTAAGATTGTGCCTCAAAACAAGGGCCAGCTGAGCGAAACAGTCAAGCAGAGGAGTTCCTGAATTTCTCGGTTGGAAAACCGCTTTCTCGACATCTGACATGATGGCAGATAGCCGTGAATCGCAGGGAGAGAACCGACTATCTGCCGTAAGCACTAGAGATAAACCATGCCCAATAGTCAATCAACTGCTTTGCTTCAATATCTGGAGGCCCGTTTAGCTCGCCCGCGAACCTGATGTCTCCGTCGGACGACAAGTCTTCCCAACATCCTCTGACACCTCCATGGCCATCGAATTGAATCCATAACTATCGAGGTCTTTCTGGGATGCGTTCGGCGAACGGCAGACAGCACATGGTGTGGGACATTCTTCCAAGCGGCCTCGAGTAAGACCACTTGAGTGTGGTAGATGATAGACTTGCCACTCATGGTCTTGATCCAGCGTTTGCCTCCAACGACTCCAGCATGGACGTAACGTGGTCACAAGCCGCTGTATCCATATCGTCAACGATTGATTAATGACCATTAATCTCAGCGCGCGCGTGCAGAGATATGGGATCGTCTATACCATTGTCATCTATCATCCACCTACCTCTCCAGCGAGCACCGCTCATCGCGAGTCGGGGAGAAAGTTGTATCGAGAGACACTGCTATTCCCACATTGCCGGCGGCACGCCGAGCTAGCCAGTCAAGGGTCAATGGCCAATCGATATCGGGCGGTGGTGAAGCAGAAATGTGGCCAGAATCTTTTTCTTCTGGAATTCGACTTGCTAGCTAGGGAGAGCTTCGTTCTCCAATCACCGTACTCGAAGACAGGTACAGTGGCGGCACGGAAGATGATGCCATTTTCCACCCGAGCCAGCGGTGGTCCAATAGTCATACTCAAAGCTCATCTTTCATGGTAGGTGCTTTACAAAGGTGCACCGGGGGAGAAGTGTGAGATGTGGAACCAGATGCAGGTCATGTTAGTACGTACTTACACGCTGAATGTGAATAATTAGACTCATCCAAGCCTCCACCACTCCCCCCAGGCGCAAATCCGACAAAGGGGGG
>JAOSBN010145513.1:0-25077 GCA_027563595.1 Erythroxylum suave | reverse complement strand
AACATCAAGCTCTACTTCATGTATCTTCAAAGAACCAAGCAATTTGTCTAGCTTTAATTTGCTCAAGTCCTTGGCTTTTTGTATTGCAATGACTTTAGGTCTCCATCTTTTTGGCAGACTTCTGAGAATCTTCCTCGCATGGTCTTGATTATCGTAGATTCTCCCAAAAGCTTTAATTCTATTAACGATAGTTTGAAATCATCCAAACATCTGATCAATAGACTCATCTTCTTTCATTTTAAACAGCTCATACTAATGTACAAGAATGCTGATATTGGACTCTTTCACTTGGTTTGTGCCTTCATGTGCGATGGATAGAGTGTCTCACATCTCCTTCGCAGTTTCGCATCCATGAATTTTATCATATTCACTTCTACTTAATGCACAACTCCAAAAGAACTTGGCCTTTGAATTTAGTTGAAATCTAGCTTTGTGATCAACCGACCATCTGTTACGACGAATGGTATTTCCTTCATCATCTACTGGTTCTTATGGTCCATTCTCGATGATATCCCAAAGATCAATATGTATGGATTCTATGAAGCGTCGCATCCTGTCCTTCCAATCATGGTAGTCTTCACCATTGAACGCAGGAGGTCTTGTGACGGAGGCACCTTCAGCTATAAAAACATGTGATTCTACCATGGATCTTTGTCCTAACTTTGTGAAGGTGGTTCTTGGAAACCGAGCTTTGATGTCAATTGAAGTAAATCACACGTTAATATAGAATTTACATACAATAAACTAGATACACAAGAAAGGGGGTTAAATGGTGTATCCTTTTCTTGAATACAAAATCTTGTTAGGAACTTCTCTAACTTGTTAAAAGAATATCACAAAAGTTATACGAAAATTGTTATGTAGTTAAATCGCAAATAACTTCTATATACTTGTTTAACAACAAAATAAACTGAAGTAAAAGGATAGAAGATAGATGCTGTGATTTTTATACTGGTTCACCCCAAACGGTGGGCTACGTCCAGTCCTAAGATTTCGTCTAAGTATTTCACTATACTTCGACAAATTACAAGTATTCTTTCTTCCCTTCCAGAGCCTCTTCATGTCTCTTACACAAAGTATTCTTTCTGCTACCTTAGCCTCTCTGACTTTTATCCTTTTCTTTCTCTCACTAGAAAGATATTGTGAGCTTTTGTTACAGTAGGTTTAGCTCTCTTAGTATCACACTACAAAATTTTTCTTTTCTAAGTAAACACTTGAAAGCTCAATGATCATTGATTTCTCAAAAGTTTTAAGATTGTAAGTTCTTCGAGTACGACTAGTATTTATAGCCTAAGTCTCCATCTACTTCTTAATCCTTGATAACTGCTTCTTGATTCTTGATAACCATTATTTAGTTGAGTTCTGTAACTAACTCCAACTAACTAACTATTCGATGTACTAGTGTATCTTCTTCTTTGTATCGTCTGTGATTTCCATTTCGTCTGTGTTTTGACTTCGTCTGTGTTTTCTACTTTGTCTGTGTTCTGACTTCGTCTATGTTTTCACTTCATCTATATTCTGACTTCATCTGTTTTTTCTACTTCGTCTGTATGTTTTCCACTTCGTCTATGTTCTGACTTCGTCTGTGTTTTCCACTTCATTTGTGTTTTCCACTCCGTCTGTGTTTTGCACTTCGTCTGTATTTTCCACTTCGTCTGCATACTTAACACACTTATCAAAACGTTCATTTATTTCTAACATTATCATTATTTGATTATCATCAAAATTAATCATCGTGAAGTCCTCTTGACTTAACAATATATTGATGTGAGCAAGACCATGGTGACACCAAATAGACCATGCGTGGATGTCATAGGCCCAGTTTGCGAGCTTGTCATACCGAAAGGGTCCATGACCAAATGTAGGGCCAAGAGATTTAAGGAGACTCTTTATACACATGTGGGCTTCTATTTGGAGAGGATGGAGAGTTCCAAGCCTATTAGAGGAGAGTTTATTGGGTTACAACCCAAATTAATTAACTTAACTCGAATCCTTGAACTAGGCACATTTGGGGTTTGAAGACATGAAGACTTAGACTATTTAATTCACTTAAGCCCAAGAATAATTCTTTTTTATTTTTATTATTTTTGGATCTTTTTTTTATTTCGGGCTTCCATGTATTTTAGCCCAACCTTTTATTAATTGACCTAGGTATAAATAGCCTTATTCAGGTTACAAACAAAAGGATTTTGGGATTATTATTATTGTAACTGTTGGCTTTGGGGAGGAACTATCTTCTTGTTTTCATTTCACTAAGAACCTAATTCCATTTATCAATTATTCAATTATGGTTTTTTATTTGGTTCCTTTCTCTTGGTTGATTTTGATCATCGAGATTACTTGGAATAAGTTTCCAAGAGGTGTCATAGAGATTAGCCTTGTGTATCCATTAGCTTATTCAAAAAATTATGTTCATCTTAATTCTTTCATAGTCGAATTCAATTCTCTTACGAAAAACCACCAAAAAGTCATTCGTCCGACTCAATCCTTCCATGGTGCACATGATTATGGTATTAGAGCTTAGTTCGAAGGTGAATTCCTATTCAACTCCAACAGACATACAAGGCAACCACCATCACCATCAAGTTCGTTAGATTTTCATCAAAACTCGGGTGTGATTTTGACTAAGGTTTTTATTCTTTGTTATTTTTTCTGAATATTCGGCCTATATAAGAAAAAGAAGAAAGCAATGAAAAGAAAAAGAAAGAAAGAAATGAAAAGAAAAAGAAAGAGCGAAAAAAAAGAAATAAGAAAAGAAAAGAAAGAACTATTTGTGCAAATTGTTGTTCTTCCATTCTCGAATTGTATGTTTTTAGAAGTTATTGTTTTAGCTTAATTTTGGGTACCATATGTCAAACTCATTGTTAGGAATTAGTTGCTAGATTTCACGCCCTTTATTAAGTCTCTTGATCGGTTGGAGATTGGTTCCGAAGTGTAACTTGAACCAAGGGGAGATTGAGTGGTGAAAGGCTAGAGAGTGTGAGAATAAAAGAGGTTAAAAGCTGAGAATTGAGTGAAACATAAGGGGAGATAAAAAACAAACATCCTTGAGTGAAACACGTGAGGAAGTGATTGTGAGGTTGTTTTCTACTAACCTTTAATTTTTGTAGGAAAGAACATTCACAATATGTCACAGGAAGGTGGAAACTAAAATGGAAGACAAGCAGAGGAGATGAATGCTTTCACTTTGAAAGCCATTCAACAACAATTTAAGTGCATTAATGTTCACTTTATAGAAATGAGGGAAACCATGGAGAGGCAAACTCAACAAATTAAGAAGCTTAGGCATGGGGGGCATAAGGAACCTCAAGCTAGGCACGTTACATTTCGACAATATGTACCACCTTTCCGTCGACCACCACCACCAAGGTATGAGCCTGAGGAGGAGGAGTTTGATGAGGAGGAGGAGGAGTATGAGGAGCATATGATTAGGAGAGCTCAAAGAGGAGAACCACTCAACAGAAGAGATAAAGACCTCAAAATCATCAAGATAGAAATTCCAACTTTCAAGGATAGGAATGATGTCGAGGCATATTTGGAGTGGGAAAGGAGGGTTGATTTGATCTTCAAGTGCCACAATTTCTTAGAGGAAAAAAAGGTAAAACTTGCTACTGTTGAATTTTTAGACTATGCACTAATATGGTGGGATCATCTTGTAAATTCTAAGAGGAGGAATGAAGAGAGACCCATCACTACTTGGGTAGCAATGAAGGCGTGCATAAGGAAGAGATTTTTCCCTTCATACCATTATTAGGAGATGCATCAAAAGCTCCAAAGACTCACCCAAAGGTCTAAGTCAATTGAGTACTACCAAAAGGAGATGGAAGTTACTATGATCTGTACTAATATAGAGGAGGACCCTGAAGTCACCATAGCGAGGTTCTTGAGTGGATTGAATAAGGAGACAGAAAATGTGGTGGATCTTCAGCACTATATGGAGATTGAGGATATGGTAAACATGATCATGAAAGTGGAGAGGCAATTGAGATCAAAAGTGATAGCAAGGAATGGGGTGAGTGCTAGCTACCCATGAAGCCCAAAATGACAAAAGAAGGAGGAGAAGTCCAAAGACAAAGGAGTGGACTTCAAGGAGACCCTAAAGAAACTGGGTAATGGGGCTAATCAGAAAGGTAACTCTTCAACTCAAGCTACTTCTAGTAAGCATTCTATTTTCAAATGTTTTAAATGCTTAGGATTTGGTCATATTGCTTCTTAATTCCCTAATATAAAAGTCGTATATGAGGGATAATAAGGTTGTTGATTCTAAAGATAGTGATGTTGATGATTTACCTTATGATAATGTTTATGATGATGATGATGAGAGTGGTCACAGGGAAGCACTTATAGTTAGGAGGGTACTGAGTGCTAGAGTGAGAAATAAGGTTCTTGATTAGAGGGAGAACTTATTTCATTCTAGATGTTAGGTGGGAGGTAAGGTTTATAATCTGATTACAGATGGGGGTAGCTGTACCAATGGGGCTAGTAGAACTATGGTGGAGAAATTAGGCTTTACCTGTAGGAAAAATCTAGAGCCATATAACTTACAGTGGTTTAATGATAATGCGGATGTGAAAGTGATTAGATAGGTATTGGTGCCATTTTTAGTAGGAAGATATGAGGATAAGGTGTTGTGTGATGTGATACCCATAGAGGCGGGGCATTTTTTGCTTGGGAGGCCTTGGCAGTTTGATAGGAGGGTTTCACATGATGGGTACACAAATAAGTACTCATTCAAGTTTAAAGGCAAAGACTTCACTTTGGTATCTTTATCTCCTTATGAGATTTACCTAGATCAAATCAAAGCTTTGCACAGACAGGAGGGTTTGGGAAGTAAGTTAAAGAAAAATGTTGAGGGAAAAGAGGCCCAAAAGAAAAGAGAAATTGGCCCAATGGGGAGTGATTGCACGAGTGAGGAAAAGAAAGTGGGATGTGCAGGAGAGAAGACGTCAGTGAGAGAAAAAAAAGAGTGAGAAGAAAGAGAGAAAAGTGAGCTTGTTTATTAAGTGAAAAGATTTGACGAGGGCAATTGGAGAGAACAAAGTACTAGTGATAGTGAGATATAGAGAGTGTTTAGTTTCTGACCCTTTTGATTCTTTGTCTAATGTGTTTTCATCTCTTTTTGCAGGATTATTCATATGTCTTTCCTGAGGAGATGTCTAAGGGACTGTCATCCTTAAGAGACATAGAGCACTAGATAGACTCTATGCCTGGAGCTTAGATTCCTAATTTTCTAGCTTACAGGAGTAACCTTGAGGAGACAAAAGAGCTTTAAAAGAAAGTGAATGAGCTATTGGAGAAGGGGCATGTGAGGGAGAGTTTGAGTCCTTGTGTTGTATCTATGTTGTTGGTGCCAAAAAAAGAATGTACTTAGAGGATGTTTGTGGATTGCAAAGCTATGAATAAAATCACTATAAAGTATCGTCATCTTATCCCTAGACTTGATGGCATGTTGGATGGATTGCATGGAGCTTGTTTATTTACTAAGATTGATTTGAAAAGTGGATATCATCAGATTCGCATGAAAGCAGGAGACGAGTGGAAAGCTGAATCTAAAACCAAATATGGATTTTATGAATGGTTAGTTATGCCTTTTGGATTAACTAATGCACCTAGTACATTCATGAGGTTATTGAATCATGTTTTACGTGAGTTTCTTAGTAAATTTGTGGTTGTGTATTTTTATGGAATTTTGGCTTATAACTCCCATCTTGATGAGCATGTCATGTGTGTATGTAACATCTTGTTCCCATACTAAGGGTTAGAATCTTAAAATACGGTACATGTGAGATCAATGAGAGATTAAGAAAAATGCATCTCATGCTCATGCATATTGTTAGGATACACACACATAAGTATTGAATTTTTGCACATGAAAATGATTATACATGCATTCATTGACAATTTCTATGTACAATTGTTTATAAATGTGATTATATTGAGAATTGTGGTTTTTATATGTTGAAAACTAAGTTAGAGAGAGTATTTAATGATTTAGAAGTTTTGGTGAATTTTAGGAAAATTTATGAAAATTTGGGTAATTTTTAGATTAGGAAAAATGCCAAGTGATAAGACAAATGATAAAAGGCAGTAGAATTAACTGTCAAATGGAAATGGGAAAATTTGATAAATGACTTTGGGATTTATTGACAAATGTCATTAAAAATAGGGAGACAATTCTGTTAGAAATTGGAGACAAATAGACTAGTTATTAATAAGGATCCAAATGGGACCATAGGGAGGTGACAAGTGGCAGTGACAAGTGTCACTACCACCCACCACTCCTCTCTCTCACGTTGTTCCTCTTTGCGAAACACTCTAATGTCTTTCATTTTACTCTTTTTTTCTCTTCTACGTGACTTTCTCCATTGTCTTTAAGCTTCTTCATCTCCTTCATTTCATATTGTTGACAACCTTCAACAAAATTGAACCTAGCTCCCTCATCTTTCACTTGCTATTTCCACCATGTTACCTTCTTTATTTCCATAAGAAAACCCAAACCTTCAAACCTTTAAGATGATGATCGTGGGTTGTGTGTGAAGCAAGGGTTGAGTGAGATTTTGAAGATTTTGGACCTAAATCTTGTAAGTAGCTTGGTAATCTTTATGGGTATTGCTAAATGAAACTAGAATGATGAGAAATTTAAGATTGATGAATTAATTATTTGAGTTTTTATGTGTGTGTCGTGGATGATGACAAGACTATGTAAACTCTGAAAAATATAGTAGTAACTTGTTCATCGATTGTGCTTATGTGAAAGTTCGCCACACCCAACTCCTTGGTTCTCTGAGGCCAACTTGCAGGATTTCACGAGGAATTTTCCTCTCGGGAAAAGTTCACAGCAGTCAACTCCTGGCTTTGTCGCTGCTAACTTTTTTGCACAACTTAAACATGCATTGGTATTTTGATAATATCTTGCTTTGTAGTTATCGAAATGGAATGATTTTTAATTCAGAGTCAACTACAGACATAGGGCTACAAATTGTCTATAGAAATAAAATTTTAATTCAGTCTTTAAGAATTTCAATTTCTGGATGGAAGTTAAGTGTAGGGCATTGTTTCAGTATAAGAATAATCCAAAAGTCTTTGGGGTATAACTTTCAGATTACTATACCAAATTGAGTGATCTTGGTGTCATTAGAAACTTAAGAGATAGGAAAACAATTTTAGAAGAAAGTATTGCCAAATTACTTCATTTGCATTGTCTAAATGATTAAGGACAATAGACCTGAAAGTTAGTTTTGGAAAAATCTGAAATGATTCATTGGGTTATGAAATTAAATTCAAAGTGTTTATTTGAGGTATAAACCCTAAGTACAAATGATTCTTAAGTGAGTTTTGATAAATGATTGATAATGTGCCGAAAATAATGGAAAGATACCTGGGATTATCTTTGAACATGCATTGTACATATTCTACAGACACATTTTTGCATAAAGGAATACTTATAATTGTGTAATTATTAATGTGTGTGCAATATGTGTATTGCATAATTTTGATATGCAGGATAAATGGCCACGTTCAAACATTTCCAAATCTTGGAAGCAATTGCTAATCTGGAGCGTACTGTGAGTCGACCTAGATGGTCTCATTTCATTGTTTGTTATGATTTCAATTTCTGCATTGAATAACTATGGTTATGATTATTATCCAATGTGAATATAATTGATATGAATGTGATTTGCTTATGTTGATGCTAGACAATGAAGGTCCGAGACTTGATGCGTAAATGTGATATTAAAGTGTTACATGAATATGAATGAGAAGAAATAAGTGTATTCTTAACTTAATTGTTGAATGCCGGACCAAGGTCCGATGATGAATGTGAAAGTGATTGTGAATTCGAAATCATGTGATTGATTGAAAATATGTGAATGTGATGCATTCCATTACATGAATGCATGAAACATAAAGGCAGTTGTGATTGGAGTAGCCACCGAAAAAGAACTTAAAGCTTAGATTGTGAAAAAGAGCTTAAAGTTCAGAAAGTGCATAAGAGCCAAAGGCTCACTATGTAAAATGAGCCCGATAACCCCAATGGATACGGGACAGTTATCAATAAGCCCGATATCTACAGTAGATGAGGGACAGTTATAGGAACTCGGTCACAACAAAGTAACAATTTGAAAGTGAGTCTTATGTGCACTACATATGCCTGATAGGAATGATTATAATGGTTTGAATAATTTCTAAATGTGATATATGTTGAATGGAAAATGTGAAATGACTGATCAAGTGTATGTTATTCAACTTGATGAATTAAAGATATGAGGTGAATCATATGATGATATGAACTATACATTTATGTGATTGAGTGAGCCATCGAGGATGGTCACTCACTGAGTTTGCAAAACTCACCCAAAATTTGCAATATTTTTTTCAAGCTCAGAAGAGTTACCTCGTTAGGCAAATGGGAGTATAGCCACTGCATTCAAGTAAGAGATAGAGGCTGGGATAAGTTCGGGTCTGCATTTGTACTTTCTTATTTTTGTATCAATTTGTGTATTCCACTATTTCTATAAATTTTTTTGTATGTAATAACTTCTAAAATTGGAAATGTTTTGAATGAGAGTAATCAAAGTGTAATAATAATTTTGATTTTGCTGTTTATGAAATAAAAGTATGGGCCTAAATTTTATTATTGATTTCCACACACGTGAGTGAGTTTTTTTTGAAAAATTTGTACTGAGTTTCGAGTATTTGACTAATTGATTGTTCTAGCATGCCACCCTTATGGGGTACGCAGTCGGATATCCCTCGGGATGTCGGGTACGTGTCTTGTAAAAGTGGGGTGCAACTATGTGAGGTGTGTGTTAGACATGTTGAGAAAGGAGAAATTGTATGCAAATCTTAAGAAGTGCACATTTTGCATTGATAGATTGGTTTTCTTAGGATTTGTAGTCAATACTCAGGGAATAGAGGTTGGTAGTGAAAAGGTAAAGGCTATTCGAGAGTGGCCAATGCCTAAAAGTGTGGATGAGGTAAGGAGTTTTCATGGACTTGCCAGTTTTTACAGTAGGTTTGTGAAAAATTTCTCTACCATTACTGCTTCTTTGACTGAAATAGTCAAAAAGGAGAAAGGGTTCACGTAGGGTAAGGAACAAGAACATGCATTTTTAAAGCTGAAAGATAAATTGTGTCATGCTCCTATTCTTTGTTTACATAATTTTGATAAAGCTTTTGAAGTGGAATGTGATGTTTCTGGGATTGGTATAGGTGCTATGCTTTTGCAGGAAAATAGGCCAGTTGCATACTTCAGTGAGAAGCTTAGTGGTGTACAGCTCAAATATCCAACCTATGACAAGGAATTATATGCTATTGTGAGAGCACCGGAGATGTGGAGATATTACCTTCAGCCTAGGGAATTTGTCATTATAATGGATCATGAATCATTAAAACACTTGAAAGGACAAGGCAAGTTGAGTAACAGATATGCCATTTGGGTGGAGTTTCTGGAGACTTTTCCCTATGTGCTTCGATACAAGCAAGGCAAGGAGAATGTGATAGCTGATGCATTGTTTAAGAGGTACACTTTACTTTCTACTCTTAGTTCTAAACTTTTAGGTTTTGAGCAGTTTAAGGATTTGTATACCTCAGATGTTGACTTTGCTATAGTATATTCTACTTGTGAACATGCTGCATTCTAGAAATTTTACAGGCATGATGACTATCTATTTAGGGGTAGTCAATTGTGCGTGCCTAATTGTTCTAATCATGTTCTCTTTGTGCATGAGGCCCATAGTGGTGGTTTGATGGGTCATTTAGGGGTTGCTAAGACTTTGGATATGTTACATGAACATTTTTATTGGCCCAGTATGTATAGAGATGTTGAACGTGTATATGAAAAATGCATTGCATGTAGACAAGCAAAATCCACTATCAAACCTTTACCTGTGCCTATTGAGTTATAGGTTGACGTTTCTATAGACTTTGTTCTGGGCTTGCCTAGGATAAAGAGGGTTTTTTTATAGCATCTTTTTGGTTGTGCATAGATTTAGCTAGATGACGCATTTCATTACATGCCATAAGACTGATGATGTTGTGCATGTTGCTGATTTATTTTTCAGAGATGGTATATTACATGGCATTCTTAGGTTTATTGTTTCTGTCATTTTTGGCATGTTTTGTGGGGCAAGTTAGGTAAAAAATTACTTTATTCCACTACTTGTCATCCATAGAAAGATGATCAAACTAAGGTAGTTAATACGACCTTGGGTACCTTGTTGCGTGCTATAGTGGGTAAGAATTTGAAAACTTAGGGTGAGTGTTTACCATTTATTGAGTTTGCATATGACAAGACTATGCATTCTACCACAGGTTTTTCACCTTTTGAGCTTATTTATGGTTTTAATCCTTTAACTGATTTGGATTTGGTGCCTTTACCCTTGCATGAGTTGTCTAGTACAGATGGCAAAAGGAAAGTTGAGATGGTCAGAGGGTTGCATGAGAAGGCGAGACAGCACATTGAGCAGAGAAACAAGGTATATACAAAGCAAGCCCATAAGTGGTGCAAGAAGGTGACCTTTGAACCTAGTGATTGGGTTTGGAAGCATCTAAGGAAAGAGAGTTTTCCTATCCAGAGGAAATCTAAGATGGATCCTGGGGGTAATTGTCCATTCAAGGTGATGGAGTAGATAAATGACAATGCCTACAAGATTTATCTTCCAGGTAAGTATAATGTGCCTGCTACTTTTAATGTTGTTGATCTTTCTCCTTTCGATATGGATTTAGATTTAAGGATGAATCTTCTTAAGGAGGTAGGTGCTGATGTGAGTAGGACTAGGGTGACACCAAATGGACCAAACATGGATGTCAAAGGCCCAAGGAGCTAGCTTGTCATACTAGAAGGGCCCATGACCAAAGCTAGGTCCAAGAGACTTAAGGAGACTCTTTATACACATTTGGGCTTCTATTTAGAGAGGATGGAGAGTTCCAAGCCTATTGGAGGAGAGTTTAGTGGGTTACAACCCAAATTAATTAACTTAGCTCGAACCCTTGGACCGAGTACACTTGGGGTTTGAAGATATGAAGACTTGGGCTATTTAATTCACTTAAGCCTAAGAACAATTTTTTTATTATTTTAGACCTTTTTTTTATTTTGGGCTTTCATGTATTTTAGCCCAACCTTTTATTAATTGACCTAAGTATAAATAGGCTTATTAGGAATAAGGGATTTTGGGATTACTATTATTGTAGCCGTCAGTTTTGGTGAGGAACTATCCTTTTGTTTTCATTTCACCAAGAACCTAATTCCACTTATCAATTGTTCAATTGTGGCATGTTATTTGGTTCCTTTCTCTTGGTTGATTTTAATCATCGGGGTCACTTGGAATAAGTTTCCAAGAGTGTCATAGTGATTAGCCTTACGTATCCATTAGCTTAGGGTTTCGAAAAATTCTGTTCATCTTAGTTCCTTCATAGCTGAATTCAATCCTCCAAGGAAAAGCCACTAAAATTCATCCATCCAACTCAATCCTTCCGTGGAGCACGTTATATATTATAGGAGCAAAGGACTCTTACAGATTTCAATAAGCCCCAATTTAGTTGGGAAAATCATTATCCTTATATGAACACCTACACTTATGGTAGAACCACCTAGATTTCTACTGATAATATAAGTACTCATATGGGACATCAAGACATGTTAGGATTTAAGCAGGATAAGTCCAATTCGTAGGATTCCAAATTAGACAAAATCATGGATAAGCTAAGAGACATAGAAGAGACCTATAAGAGACTGGAAGGGCAATTTGATTAAGTAATGGAAAATTATGCCTCTTCTATTCACAACCTAGAGATTCAAGTGGGACAACTTTTCCGTGAATTTTGTAAGAGAAGTGTGGAAGAATCTCTAAGTAATATGAAATTACTTCAATGAGAGAAATTTGAGTCTATCATACTTAGAAATGGGGAGAGCAAGAAAAACTAGTGGGAAATCAAGATGAACCACCAGTCTTATAGAAGACCAAGAGATGAAGAAAGAGGATAAAGAAAAGAATGACAACCCTCCCTATTATTCCCTGGATCTTGGTATACCATGTTCGAGCATAAAAAAAACTTGGGTAGATGTCTATGAAGAGAATCTCATCATTCGGATTAGTGATGACCAAGTGACATTTAACATGAATGATGTATTAAAGAATCTGGAGGCGGGAGACTTATTCAAAAAAATCAATGTGCTCAAATCTTTGATGGAATGAGAGGACGAAGAATGGTTGAGAACGGACATCAGGTTTGAAGAACCTATGAAAGTCTCTATTCAAGAAGCTAAAGAAGAAGAGGAGATAAGGGCGAATGAGGAAGAACCAAGAAGAGAACAACTCATTCTTGTGTTTAGTTAGATTTGTTTTGAATTTTAAATTAAAATTTAATGACTTGAAATGATTTGGGATTGCTAATTCTTTTACTCTCTTTAAAAAAATTATTAGACAAGACAACAATCTCAAGTGTCAAATGGATTCAGTCTCAATAACTTACCATCATCACCTACATCATCGTAATGTTTTACTTCTAACTTTTCTTTAAAATTTAGTCTTTATTTATTTTATTTTATGTTATTTCCTTCTATGTGTGTTTGTTTGTCTCTTTCTCACATTGAGGAAAATGTGTCGTTCAAATGTAGGGAGGGTTATGTGTTTTGCTTTGAATGTGAATTTTACACATTGTTATGTTAGTGCATTTAGATTGCATATTGTGAATTGTGTGAATGTATCAATGGCTTAGATGAGATGAAATCAATTTAATTTTGAACATAATCTATTAGGTTGTAAAAAGTCATAAGCTTATGAAATTAGTGATCTAGGTCCTTTAGCTATAATATGCAAGTTAATTGGGATTTAGTGTTAGTTTATCACTTTATAAGTTGTCACATTCATTCATAATTTTACATCTTTCGACCAAGTAGCTTTGCTAGTATTTTTTCATGATAACGAGTAGCTAAAATAAGAAGGTATGCATTAATTCATTGAAAAAATGTTTGTAAATTTTGAATAAATAACTATTCTACTGGCCTTTGGTTTATGAATAAAGCTAGTAGCCAGTTGAGAATATGATGTAGCCAAGTAAACGGATTGACATGCATCACAAACGTGTGCCTTCACTTCAAATGACTATAATGACCTTCCAATCTAGCAACTTATTAAAAACATGGCTTAGTCGAGTAACTGGATTGACATTTATCACTAATATTTGCCTCCATGTAAAAAGACTAGACCTATGTCCACAAAAGTAATAAAAATGTTTCCAATAAAAACCTATCGAACTTGTAAGTAGCTTAACTTTTCATAAGGACGTACTTAAGATTAGTTACAAAGTTTGAATGACCAAATACTTATTAATGTGTGTGTACAAAAGAAAAGGGTGAATAAACCTGACATTTAGGTCTTGATTAATATGTATATTTACTGCAAAGCTCCTATATGCAGATTTTGAATAACCTGAATGATTTTGTTTAGAATTAAATTCGTTTCATGAAGTTGAAGCCATTGTCTCATTATTATATTGTGTGCTTTGTGATTAAGTTGTTTGTTGTTTTGTTTGTTTGAGTACAAGAAAACGTTTAAGTATGGGGATGTGATAAGTGTAAATTGCATCGTGTTTTAAGGCATAATTTGATATTTGTTTTATAGCATCCCGTTTTCCCATGCTAAGGGTTAGAACCCTAGAATATTGTACATGGGAGACATTATTGAGAAGTTAGAAGGTGTATTTCATGCTCATACATAATATAGCATACACACATATATGGATATTAATTTTTTTACACATATTATGATGATTGTATATGCTTTCATTTGACATTTTTGGGTATAATTTATTTTAATGTGATTATGATATAAATTGTGGATTATATATCTTAAAAAATTGATATGGTGAGTATAATTATTGATTAAGAATTTTTAGTGGAATTTTGGAAATTTATGAATTTATAAGTATTTTGGACTAGGAAAAATGTTAAATGACAAGACAATTGATGAATCGTAGTAGAAATAAGTGTCAATTGGCAGTAGAAATTTTGATGAATGACTTTAGGATTTAATGACAAGTGTCATACAGAATTAGGAGACAATTGGAGTACAAATTGGAGATAAATAAACTAGCTAATAAAAGGGGTCCGAGTGAAGCCGTAAGAATGAGACATGTGGCAAGTAACAAGTGTCATACCACTTGCCACATATATCACCCATGACTATTTCACTAAATGAAAGACTATCTTCTTTTGTCTTTCATCATTGTTTGATGCTTTCTTCTCCTTCATGATTTTGTTTCACTAACCTTCATTAACATTGCATATTGCTTTCATCCATCATTTACTACTTCCATTTTTTTCATCTTATCCATCTTATTACTAAAAGACCTTACTCTACCACCCTTGAATGATCGTGTTGGTTCGCGTGAGTTTGAAGAGTTTGTAGTTTTTATCAAGTAAGTTATACATCAATCTTTATAGGTTGATGTAAATGAAACTTATATGATGAATGATTTGAGATTGATGTTCATGATCATGAAATTATATATATGAGTAATGTGGGTGTAAAATAAAGAGGCTTATGTTCAAGATTTTAATGTGTTAATGATATCCATAGGTTATTTAGATGAAAGCATTTATAATGATAATTTGAGATAGATTTATAATGTAAATGATGTAAGAAAAAGATTAAAAATGTTGAGGAATAAACGAACATATTCATAATTGGTTTTGTGTTTTTGATTAACAATAGATTTTAAGTTATAATAAAGATGTTTGTAAGATAAAATAGGTATGCAAATGGTGCTTAAATGAATGTTGCAAGTTGAAAAATGAAGAGAATTAATTATGTCCAAATTCTATATTGAAGATGAATATAGGGAATTGATGAATAAGTGTACATGATGTATCCTTATATTGAGGTTATGAAAGCCATGAGTTATAAACTATTATGTAGGGAAATAGATTGAGAATTAAAGGAATAATGAAGTAAGAAATTAAGATTATAATGAATGGTAGATGATATGTTTTGACTTGGTATGATTTATAAACTTTAAATATGAGTTGTCTTGATAATGATATTGAGAGAAAAATGAGGAGAGAATGAAGGGGGATGAAGTAAGAGTGATTAACTTTGTATGAGATTTCTTGAATATAGTAAGGAGAAAGTTAGAAATGCATGTACGATAAGATTTCATAAATGAATGAGATTAAGTAAAAGATAATGAATCAAATGGGTTGAGTTTTACGGATTTTAATGTAACTAATTTGGTGGTTGTATTAGAATGAAATAAAGTTGTATAAATGGACGTGAATACTGGAAAATTTGGAATGAAACTGATGTTAGTATTTATGTTAAATTAAGGTCAATGAAGGAAGAAAATATAGGGCACGATAGAGGCTCTTACCCCATGATCGTGGCCTATCAAAATTTTGGTTATGTCACAATTATGGTAAGATCACCACGATCGTAATCAGTTCCACAAGTTTTTGTTCCACGATCGTGGCCAGACATATGGAGTAAAAAGGTTGTCTTTTGAGTGATGTTCCTACTAACTAATGTAAGGTACTTCCTTTTGAAGTAATTAGGCATGAATCAGACCTAGAATGAACCCAGTTGATGATGGACAAGATGATTAAAGTGAGTAAAGTGTATTAGGTAATAAAGAATGATTGAAAGATAATGTTAAATGACTATGAGATGTGAATTAAGGAAATATACTTGGGATTCTCATTAAGCATGTATTGTACTTAACATATATATACATATGTGTATAAATGAATGCTTAAGTAATGGTGCAAAGTTGTAATGTGTGTAAATATATATTGCATGTCACAGAAGTGCCAATTGAGCGACCATATCCAGACATTGTCGGGACCTTGAGGAAATAGATATCTGGAGCATATTGTGAGTAACCTAGATTGTATCACACTAAATAATTGTTTACTTTAAATTTTGTATTGAATTATTATGCGATGTGAATGTGTTGATTCTAGACATTGAATGGTCTAGGCATTTGATGTATGAAAATCATATTGGAATTACTAATTGTAAGTGAGTTCGATAAAAATAAGTGATACCCAACATTATTGTTGAATGTGGAACTTAGGTCCAAAGAAAAATGTGAATGAGAATGTGGATATGAATGTGAATGTGAATGTGAATGTGTATGTGAATTTTCAAACAAAAGTGATTGAATGAATACATATGATGCCTTTCATTACATGAATGCATGATAAGTGATAGGTGTACATTAGTCTATGTTTTTCCATGTAATTGACATGTGTTTCTTGCATAATTGTTGATTATTGTTGTAGTTTAGGATTCATTTTATATGATTTCATTTAGTTTGATTTTCATTATTGTTCTTTTATGTTTGATGTTAATTTATGGTAAGAATTGACTAGTTTTATGTAGAAGGGAAGATGGAGTAACTTGGAGATTGAGCTAAAGATCAAAGAGGCGAAGAGAAGAGGAGTCATTTTATGGCAAATTCCCACGATTGTGGGAATTGACATGATTCCTACGATCATGGGAAATATATTCCAAGGGATTATGCAGGACTCACTTAAACTTTGGGTTTCTGGACTATAATAAGATAATTAAGCCTCCATAAGAGGGAGGACAAAAACCTCTATGGAAGAGAGCCTCCTTGAGTGAAGAACACAAGTTTTAAGTCTTGAGGAATGATTGAATTCAAAGACCATCATCAAGATTGGGGAAAGTAGCTCATCAACATCAAGAATTCTAGATTTTGGCAAAGAAGAGGAGTTCCTTTATTCAATTTTCTGTCAGTTTTACTTGTTCTATTCTTTGTAAATGATTTATTTGAATATTGATGATGTTATGGAAACCATAACAGGCTGATTTAGTTTTAGGGATTGCTTTTGAACAACTGTGTTAAACTCCTATTTTATTAAATTGAATGAAAGTGTCTTTGATGATTGTTGATTTTATTTCTATCTTAAGATAAATGGAGAGAGTGAGTAAGATAAATTTGTGTAGGATTGTACAATGAGAGTTGGTAACCTATAGACTTACAATCATCACGTTAATTGACTAGTACAAAGGGAGATCTTGGTTAAGTTAACTGATCACTTATAAGATAGGCTAATACCTAGTGAAATAGGCAATTGGATAGGTTAAGAGATCGTTCAATTATCCCATTTAGGGACAATTAATTACACCTTGAGAGAGGGTAGTTAATACAGTTGGAAATCTTGGCTAAGACACAATTCAATTAATAAAATAGGAGGCAGACACATTAAGGACAAAGTAATCTCTAGTATTTAGATTATTGAGTTCTGATTTTTCTACATTTTGGAATTGTGAATTATTCATTATTATTCTTTTGATTTTAATTTAATTTTCCAGATTAGTTCTTTTAAACAATTTTCATTTCTTAAACAAGGTTTGATCTAAATTAAGTGATTTATGGGCATCATTCCTTGTGGGATCGATATCTGCTTACTAACGAAAAGTCACGATCTATACACTTATAGTTTTGGAGCATAAAACAAGTAGATTGTTACATAGATTACATTCTCAACAAGGTTTTGCCACCATTGCTGGGGATTCATTGTTCAACATCGTGTTTAATTTAGATTACTTTGATTTAAGAGTGTTTGAAACTTTTCTTTGTGTAATTGCAAGTGCATGAACACAAGGAGTACACAAAGATCGAAAGGGGGTTATTGAAGATGATTTTTTCACAACAAGATATGGCTGAAGAAGGAGAACAACGAGGACTGGAGAGGGCACTGATGGATTTCATGAGGCCAAGATTCAGCCTCAAGGAGTTGCAAGATCGGTGGTCCAAGCAAATAATTTCGAGATAAAGCTGGCACTCCTCAACATTTTGTAGAATAGTGTGCAGTTTTACGGGCTATCCAACAAGGATCTAAAAGCCCACATCGCCAATTTTTTAGAAATTTATGAAACATTTCAGTTCAACAAAATGTCTGATGACTCGGTGAAGCTGAGACTGTTTTCATTCACATTGAAAGATCAGGTGAAAGCGTGGTACAATTCACTGAATGTAGGATATATTACAACGTGGGAGCAGCTTGCACAAGTGTTCTTCGCCAAGTACTTTATATTGACAAAGATGATGAGCATTATTAAGGAAATGACAATTTTCCAATAGAATGATGGGGAATCTCTCTATGAAGCTTTTGAGAGATTTAAAGAATTGTAGAGAAGTTGTCCCCATCATAACCTTCTGAGGGAGTTCCTATTACAAATGTTCTACAATGAAGTGAATCTAAGCATGAGAGGAACCATTGATACAGCAGCAAGAGTTCATTAATGAGGAAGACTGTGGAAGCATCCCATGATCTTTTGGAGGAGTTAGCAAGCAATAACTGCATATGGTCGAACGAGAGGAGTAGACAAAGACATAAGAAATAGAAAGGTATGATACTTATAAGCTCAGTCACTACCTTGCAGGCTCAGATCATGGCTCTTACAAAACAGTTAAACAATATGCAAAGAACATCTACCTCTGCAGTTAAAGTGATGCAAGTATAATATAAGCTATGTAGGTAGACCAACCACGACCAAGTGGAGTGTTTTTTATTAAGAACAAGTGGTGCCGAATAGGTAAGTTACCTTGGGTAGCTGCAAAAAGATGATAACCTTTATTCCATTACCTTTAATCTGGGGTGGAGAAACCACCTAAATTTTTTTGGAGCAATAACAATACAGGTGGCCAATCAAGACCAGAAAGACCTCTAAAATTTTACCAAGATCGACTCAGATCTATGGAAAGCCAAATTGACAAGTTTATAGAGAATTTTGGTTCCACATTTGCAGCTCAAGATGAGAATCAAAAACTAATGTTAGCTAGCCAGGATGAAAGCTAGAAGAGGATGGAGGTAAAGTTTGATGAAATTAAGAAGAAGCATGCCTCATCGATCCATAACTTGGAGGTTTAATCAAGCCAAGTTACTAATGCTTTATTTCTTAGAAGTACAAGTAGCCTACTAAGTAATAATGAAGCCACTTCAAGGAAGCAACTTAAGGCTATTACATTATGAAGTGGTAAGAAGATGGAAGAGCCAAGTGTGAAAAAGGACAGCCAAGAAAAAGAAAAAGGTAAGAAGGTAGAGAAGAAAAGGAAGAAGGAAGGCCTTATGCACCACCACTGCCATACAAGCCCAAACTTTCGTATCCACAAAGAGTGAAGCAATATCAGCTAGACATTTAGTTTTCCAATTTTTCGAGAAATTAAAGAAGCTACAGATTAATTTTCCATTAGTGAAAGCATTGGCACGCATGCCCAAGTATGTGAAGTTTTGGAAGGATATACTCACTCACAAATGCACTTGGGAAGATAATCAGATAGTAACGTCGACAGGAAATTGTAGTTTCATCATATTAACTCAAATGTCTTCAAAATTAAAAGATCCAGGGAGTTTCACTATTCCATATATTATTGGTGATTTTGAATTTTCTAAATGTTTATATGAGTTAGGTGTAAGTATTAATTTGATGCCTTTGTCTATTTTTATGAAACTGGGACTAGCCAACATCCATGCTGATTTAACTTGCGGATCAATCCATAAAATGACCATTTAGAGTTGTGGAAGATGTCTTGGGAACAGTGGACAAATTTATAATTCCTGTTTATTTTGTTGTGTTTGATTTTAAAGATGATAAGAATTGTCCATTAATTTTAGGTAGGCCCTTTATGAATACTAGTAAGGCTTTAGTTGATGTTCATGAAGGGAAACTTGTATTAAGAATTGGTGATGAACAGGTTGAGTTTAATATGACAAAATCTTTGAAGAAACTAATCGATGAAAATGCGTGTATGAAAATTGATGTTATAGATAAGTATGTGAAGGAGATTAAAGAGGAAGTTGATGAAGTAAATGAAGTGCACAAGGATAAGAATGTGAAAGAAGAGGAATTTGATATAGAGGAATTAGAGAGAATTGATACACCTACACTACCCTCTATTGTTAAGCCACCCACTTTAGAGCTTAAACCTTTACCTTGTCATTTGAGATACACTTTTTAAGGGAAGAACCAGACCTTACCCATCATTATCTCTAATGAATTAAATTGTGAGCAAGAAGAGAAAGTGGTGGAGATGATTAGGAAGAGGATGAGGGTCGTAGGGTGACAAATTTCTAATAATAGGGGGATTAGCCTCAATGTAGTGATGCATAGGATTAACCTAGAAGAGGGGATGTAAAACTGTAAGAGAAAGGTAGCGAAGGTTAAATCTAAATATGTAAGAGGTTCTGAAGAAGGAAGTGGTGAAACTTTTGGATGCGGGAATTATTTACCCCATTTCAGATAGTAAGTAGGTGAGTCCAGTCCAATACATGTCAAAGAAGTAAGCCATGACAGTGATAGAGAATGAAAAGGGTGAAAAGATTTCCACGAGAACTGTCACAGGTTGGCAAGTATGTATTGACTATAAGAAGCTACATTTAGCCACCAAGAAGGATAATTTCCCTTTACCTTTTGTGGATCAAATGTTTGAGAGGGTGGCTGGTCATTCTTTTTATTGCTTTTTTATGGGTATTCAGGGTACAATTAAATATTTATATACTCGGAAGATCAAAAGAAAATCACTTTCAGCTGTACTTATAGGATGTTTGCTTATTGAGGATGCCTTTTGGTTTATGCAATGCACTTGCCACATTTCAAAGGTTCATCATGGCCATATTTGTAGATATGAATCAAAACTTTATGGAAGTATTTATGGATAATTTTTCTATCATTGGCGATTCTTTTGGTTATTGTTTGCTTAATTTAGACAAAGTGCTTCAAAGATGTGAGGAGTCTCGTTTAGTTTTAAATTGGGAAAAATGTCATTTCATGGTCTAAGAGGGAATTTTATTAGGCCATAAAATTTCATAAGAAGGGATTGAAGTGGATCACACTAAGATAGAAGTAATTAAAAAGTTACCACCTCCTACCAACATCAAGGATATTTGAGCTTTCCTTGGTCATGCAGGGTTCTAAAAATGGTTCATTAAAGATTTTTCTCTTCTTGTTAGACCTCTAACTCATTTATTGTTTAAAGATGTGTCTTTTTTTGATAATAATTATTTAGATTCTTTTAATAGGTTAAAGAAGGTACTCATAACAACACCAATTTTGATGTTGTTAGATTGGTTACTTCCTTTTGAGATCATGTGTGATGCAAGGGAATATGCTATTGGTTGTGTACTTAGCAAGTGGAAGGAGAAGAGGTTGCATGCTATCTATTACACAAGCAAGACGTTGATAGGTGCACAATTAAATTACATAACCATTGAGAAGGAATTGCTTGGGTGGTATTTTCTTGTGAAAATTTTTGTTCCTATCTTTTAGGCTCACAAGTTATTATTTCCACAGGCTATGTAGCACTACATTACCTTTTCTTCAAAAAGGATGCCAAGGCTAGGCTCATCTAGTTCGTACTCCTACTTTAAAAGTTCAACATTGAAATTAAAGACAATAAGGGAGCAGAAAATGTCATAGTGGACCATTTTCCTAGACTTAAAGGAAGACATCATAAAAAGGAAGGGCAAATTGAGGAAAGATTTCCTGGCGATGCTTTAATGATGGTAGATAACCATTTCCTTTATTGTTTGCAGATATTGAAATTATTTTTCAGGTGGTATTCTTCCGATCGAGTTGTCATATCAACAAAGGAAGCATTTTCTAATTTAATTCTCTCGTTATATATAGGATGAACTTGTACTTTACAAGATCTATGCTGACGGTTTAATTCTCAGGTGTGTCCTTGAACATAAATGCCAGAAATCTTAACGCAATGTTATAGCTCATTGTATGCAGGACATTATGGAGCTAACAAGGCTATTTCACGAATTTTGGAATGCAGATTTTACTGATCAACATCGTTTAAAGATGATTGAGATTTTGTGATCAAAGAAATAGATGTCAACGAGTGGGCAACATATCAAAGAGAGATGAAATGCCACTTTCAAACATAATAGAGGTGGAGCTATTTGATGTGTGGGGCCTGGACTTCATGGGACTATTTGCATCCTACGAAGGTAACACATATATATTAGTTGGAGTTGACTATGTTTCTAGATGGGTTGAGGTTGTTGCTACTCCAACTAATGATGGCAAGGTAGCTCAAAGACCCTTTTGAAGAGATACAATGTTCATCATAAAGTGACTACCCCATACCACCCCAAACTAGTGGTTAAGTGGAGCTGGTGAATAGAGAGCTGAAAAAGATTTTGGAGAAGACAGTGAGCATTTCAAGGAAGGATTGGCTTTGAAGCTGGATGACGTACCCTCATAGGCACCACACCATGCCGACTTGTGTATGGCAAGGCTTGCCACCTACCATTAGAGTTGAAGCATAAAGCTTATTGAGCAATCAAGAAATTGAACATGGATTGGAAGTTGGCAAGAGAAACGAGATTGTTACACCTGGATGAGTTAGATGAGTTAAGATATGATGCCTATGAAAAAACCAAGCTATACAAATAAAATGCTAATAAATGGCATGATGGCCAAAAAAAGTGGAGATTTGGTACTTTTGTTCAATTCAAGACTTCGACTATTTCCCATAAAGCTCAAGTCAAGATGGAGTGGACTTCAAGATTCTTCAAGTGTTTCCCCGTGGAGCTTTGGAGTTGGAAAATGATAAAGGGGAGACATTCAAGATCAATGGACTTCATTTCAAACCACATTATGAACGAACATATCCATAAAAAAAGGAAGTTATCTCTTTCCTTTCTTCCACTCTTCCATGAATGTATAAGGAATGGTCAACTAATGAACTTAACTTAACATATTTACTTCCTTTTGATTGTCATTGTTTACTTATTTTTTTGATTATTTAGTCATGATCATGTTTGATTTGAGTTGGATTGATGTTTCTTTAGATTTTGTTTGAATTTCAACTTGATTTCTTGTCAAATTCCTTGTTGATGATATTATTTTGATATGTTTGTAGGTTTTCAGATCATGGAGAATACATGCTAAGGTTGGAAGAAAGTTTAGAGGTGGAAGAATCACCAATTACCATAATCAGAGTCATTCCCACGATCATGAGAAATCTCTCCAGAAACTTTTTGGAGAGAAAACCCACGATCGTGGGTATTGGAGTGATTCCTACGATCATGAAAAATCTCTCTGGAAACTTTCTTCGTCTAGAAGGAAAATTAAACTTCTCTCTCCTTTTCTTCTTTCACCCACTCTTCAAACTTTCACTCCTTCTCTCTCTAACCAATGAAAATCCTCTTCCTACTCTCTGAAACTCTTCATTTTTTCTCTAGATTCTTGGTATTTTCTTTATCTCCTTTCATTAATCCTACAACCCTTTACAATTTTCATGCATTAATCATTCAAAGCATAAGGATTAGGTAAGATTTGCTCTTTCTCTATAAAAATTGAATTTGACTCTCTTTCTCTCATATTTTGCATGTTTTTTCTTCCTAACATAGCACTAAGGAGGCTGATGGCTAGGAAACTGGTTGACGAACTCCACCTTCAAGTTTCCAATGAAGGTAAGTCCGATTTAGTGGCAGCTTATCGTGCTCCATTTTTATTTATTTAGAAGAAGAAGATAAGCAATTTTGACACCTTAGGGCTAGAGAAATAGTCACTACTTGATATTTTGATTTTGAATTGTTAGAAAACATAGAATTGAGGTAAAAAATTGAACAGCTAGCTGCAAACATAGGTTGGAATAGGTTTGTCTGGTGTGACGTACCTATTTATCCTACTATAACTCTAGAGTTTTTAGTTTTAGTCCGGTTAAAATGGATGTTTTTTGGTTTAGGTTAGCCGACAATATTTTTAAACTTGATTATCCCATCATGCATGAAATTTTCAATTTATTGAATACAAAAATTCTAGATGATCATACTGATTTTAATGTCGATTCTTATTGGAAATCTCTAATAGGTGAAGAACATTTTGAATCATGCAATGCATTGAATTCTTTAATCCTTAATACTGAGCATCTACTTTTGAATAAATTTATGTGTTTGACTGTGTTTAATAAAACTGAAAATAACAAATGCTCGGCCAAAGAACTTTTCTTTTTATGGTGCATGGATCAAAAGGTTAAAATCAACATGCTTTTTAGAATTTTTCGATCAATAGTAAGTGTTGGTAATAAAAAGAGTTCATATCTTAGAATGTCGTATGTTGTTACTGTTTTAGCTCATTTTTATAACCTTAATATGGAAGATGTGCATACAATGTCGTATGATATGTTTGACATATCTTACTTAAGACGCTCCGAGATTGTGGAGTACTATTTTATGGAACTCTAAAATCCTCAAACGCGTATTGTAGTGAGGAACAGGAGGGGCCAAGATAGAGCCACTTCCCGACCTTCCACCTCCTAAGCAGTCCCAGAGTTAGAGGAAGAAACAGTAAAGGAGGAACCAAGTGCATCAATGGAGGTCGACCGATTTCAACAAATCCTCGACCAGATGGCCTTTAATCAACAACACATGACATCATAACTTAATGAGCTCGGCACCTAAATGTGACAAGTCCACAAGGAGCAGTGCAGCTTGAAGAAAAAGTTCTTCAAATTCTATTAGAGGAACAATTTTGAAGCTCCTTTGCCAACACTGTCATTACCATCATCTCCATATGCCTTTTCTTACCTTAAACTTTTCTTTTTGTTATTTCTTTTGTTTGGTTTAATATCTTTTATTTGTGTTATGTCTTTTGTTTAGTTTGATTTCTTTTTTTTTGTTTAATGTCATTTATCTAATTTTATTTATTTATTTTAATTTGATGTCATTTTCTTTTGTTTTGTTTGATGTCATTTGTTTGTTTTAATTTCTTTTGTTTGGTTTGAGGTCATTTTCCCTCATTTGGTGGTTGACTTGTCACATTAAGGATAATGTGATCTTTAAGTGTAGGGGGTGACATTGACTTTCTCAATTGCATTGTGTGCATTGTATTGAATGGGATGCATGTTTAGGTGTTGGACCCCATTTCCGAAGTCCAACTCTTGATCAATATCAATTCATCTTCTTACTTTGATACCATAACTATTGGATCCCGTTTTCAGGACCCAACTCTTAATTGGAATACATATATTATAACCCAACATTTTTATCGGAAATATCATAATACTCTTTAATACATTACTTACAATAAATTT
>JAOSBN010145493.1:0-25081 GCA_027563595.1 Erythroxylum suave | reverse complement strand
ACTAAAATGTCCAAAGCTTATTATAAATAGGCTTGAGCTCTATGGAGCTAGCACTTCATGCTTAACCCTCTTTGTAAAAGTTACAAAGTTCTCTCAACCTATTTTGTGGATACCGTTAGAGGCCGGACACTTGTGCGGCTATGGTGGTTGAGACGGAGCAATTTCGAAAACGGCTCGAGGGATGCATCGAGATAACGATCAAGTTTCAGAATAAGGTACGAATTAAATTCCACGTTATTATGATTCCTGTTAATCATTTTATAGAATTGAATAGATCTTGTTTTTCGAGAAATCAAAATTCACGAAAAAGTTTTGTGATTATTCTGCTACGGTTCGGATTAGATCCCAACCCGATTTCCCAACACTAACACCTCGTATGGTGTCATTCCGATACTAATGTGATAATGGTTGTTGCAAACTTAATCAGAGCTAAATGCTGATCCCATGTTCTTTGAAACTCCAGTACATATTCTCTGAGCATATCCTTAACAGTCTTAATTTTCCTCCCAGTCTTTCCATCTGTTTGTGGATGAAATGTAGTACTGGAGTTCAACTTCATACCTATACTTGCCTATAAGCTCCTCCAGAATCTCGAAGTAGATTTGGGATCCCAATTTGATAAAATGGATACTACTTCATTCACATACTTTTGGGCTAACTAATCCAAGGTATTAGTGTCTCGACGACTTTGTCAATTAGTCCATAATAACCCATATAACATCATGTTGACTTAAAGTTCTTGGCAACCTGTAATAATGTCCATAACAACTCTTTCCCATTTCCATTTTAGAACAACTAGTGACTACAACTTACTAACTTGATCTTGATGCTCAACCTTAATTTACTGGCAAGTTAAACATTTAGCCACATAGTCAGCTACTTGCTTCTTCATCCCTAGCCACCAGAAATGCTGCTTCAACATGTTATACATCTTGGTAGTACCATGATGCATAGCATAAGCTGCTACATATGCTTCCTCCAGAATCTCTCTCCTCAGATTATTCACATTAGGTACACATAGTCTTTGCCTTAACCACAGAGCCCCATCTCTCAATTCAAACTCAGAACCCAGATTCACTTTCAACTTCTCACTAAGCTTAACAGTTTCTAGATCTTTACTATAAGCTTTTCTAATTTTTTCGTGTAATACAATTCTTAGCTTCAATGTAGCTATCAATGCCTTATTTTGGCCAAAATTGAACTCAACATTCAATGCTCTCAATTCGACTAAGTTCAGTAAGCTCAATATCTGTACCTGGGCTACACTGCTTTCCAATTTTTTTCTTAATGCATCAGTTACCACATTAGCTTTTCCCGAATGCTACTCAATTATGCAGTGATAATCCTTCAGCAATTCTATCCATCTCCTCTGTCGCATATTCAACTCCTTTTGGCTCAACAGATACCTCAAACTCCTATGATCAGTATATATTTGGAATGACTTTCTATACAGGTAATGTCTCCATATTTTTAGAGCAAATACCACAGTAGTAAGCTCTAAATCATATGCTTGATAGTTAAACTTATGAGACCTTAGTTGTCTTGATACATATGCCATTACTCTGCCATGCTGCATCAATACACACCCTAATCCTTGGCGTGAAGCATCACTGTACACTAAATAACCTCCAGATCTAGATGGAATAGGCAACACCGGTGCTGTAGTTAACCGATGCTTTATTTCCTTAAAACTCCTTTGACATTCATTATTCCATCTGAAAGTCACATTCTTCCTCAAAAGTCTTTTCAAAGAGGCTGAGACTAGTGAAAACCCTTAAACAAACCTCTAGTAATATTTAGTTAACCTAAGGAGACTTCGAATCTCTGACATATGCCTCAAAGTTTCCCACTTCATTACTGCCTCTATCTTCTTTGGATCAACTTGTATGCCTTACCCAATCACTACGAGCCCTAAAAATACTAGTTGATCTAGCCAGAATTCACACTTACTGAATTTAGCATACAACTATTTCTTTCTTATGATCTGTAAGATCAACCTTAAGTGCTCATCATGTTCTCCTATACTCTTTGAATACACCAAAATGTCATCAATAAACATAATGACAAAACGACCTAGCAAGGGTTGAAATACCTTATTCATCAAGGCCATAAATGAAGTTGGAGCATTAGTCAACCCAAATGACAACACGAAAAAATTGAAATGCCTGTAGCTTCTCCTGAATGTACTTTTCGGTACATTAACCTCTGCTATCTTCAACTGATAGTACCTAGATCTCAAGTCTAACTTAATGAACACCTGAGCTCCCTATAACTGATCAAGAAAATCATCAATCCTAGGCAATGGATACTTATTCTTCACTGTCACTTGATTGAAGTGCCTATAATCGATGCATAACCTCAAAGTCCCATCTTTCTTCTTTACAAACAAGATTGGAGCTCCCCAAGGTAAAATACTAGGTCTGATGAAATGCTTTTCCAACAATTCTTGCAATTGAGCCTTTAGTTCATTCAGTTCCATAGGTTCCATCTTATATGGAGGAATGGATATAGGAGTAGCAGCTGAAACTAAGTCAATCATAAACTTTGTTTCCCTATACGGTAGCAATCCAAATAAATTGACGGCAAACACATCCAATAATTCCCTAACATCATGAATATTCTGCACAGTCTGCTCAGTTCAAGTATCAACTATATGAGCCAGATAAGCCTCACATCCTCCTTGCATCAATTTTAAAGCCCTCATGACTAATACCTTAGAATACTACTTTTGGTTGATTAGGAGATTTTAGTATCACCTCCATAGTATAGCAGTTCATGATAGCTCTATGAGTAGTGAGCCAATCTATGCCTAGAATAATATCTATCTCTTTTAACTGCAATATAATCATATCAGCTTCTAATTCTACCTAATCAACCCGAATTATACACCTTTTACATATAGTACTACCTATCAGTGTACGCACCTCTAATCCATATTTTAATAGTTCTCTATCACAATACAGTCTAAATGCCAGATGTTGTGTGATAAAAGAATACGTAGATCCTGGATCTAGCAATCCAAAAGCTTTGAAATTAAAGATATGTAACACACTTACAAGGACATCTAGGGAGCTCTGAACCTCTTGTCTGGTCGTCACATAGACTCTGGCTGGAGACTGCAGTTGGTTGCTTTTTACCTCAGTCCTGATGATAGTACTCCCTAAACTCACTCAACCTCTCTGTCCAAATCCACTAGTTTGGCTCTGCTAGATAGCTGTTTCTGTAAATGTTCCTCCTGTCACCCCTAACAATGCACCATAAACTATAGGACAGTCTCTGATATGATGATCATAGGAGCCACAATGAAGGTAAGCTTCTATTAGCTTCCAATGCTCTCCACTGTGCTTGTTCCCACAATGTTCATAATTAGGCATTTGTCCTGATACTGCACCTCTTCCACTGCCAGATTGCATAAAACTGCCCTCCAGTTTAAATCTCAACTGTCTTGATCTAGTCAGTGGTCAAAAAGATCTGTTTTAGTGCTTACTAAACCTTATGCCAGAACCAACCTGAGATTTACTAGGTCTCTTCATTCTAGACTCTTGTCTACATTCTGCCTGACCATCATTCAATAGTTGCCCAATTTGAATCGAGGCAGCTCATAGTTGCATAAAATTACCCAAATTAGAAATGGCTAACGTCGTCTAGATTTCTATATTCAACTAATCTTCCAACCTCCTACACTTGTCTTCTTTAGTAGGACTTAAGGTAGTAGCATACCCCATTAGCTCATTAAACCATATTTCATACTTTGTAATAGAGAGTTTTCCTACTTTAGATCCAGAAGCTCTTTCAGCTTTCTATCCAAGTAAATCTTCGTCATATAATTCTCTTTGAAGACTTTTAAAAAGTCTTCCCACTTTAAGCTACATGGCTTGGTGGTATTGCTTGAAACAGTCTTCCACCACTGTTATGCTAGACCTTGCAGTAAGGACTCGTAGTCCCTCTAATCGAAAACTCTCTCTGTTCTCTTTAGCCATCCTTCGGCCTCAGCAGGGTCTGTGCTTCCATAGAAGTCCACAACCCCTATTTTCTCAATTTATCATACCTCCTTTCCTTTCTCTCAGGAATTATTGGGGGCATTTGCTCAAGTTGAGGTTGATAGTTGTGACATTGCATTGCAGTTTAAGGTTCAATTTGTTAAGTATTTAGTGTTAATTGAGTGTTGAGTATGTGTGTATGTGTTAATTGAGTTAGTTTAGGTGTTTAAGTGTTTCTAGGGGTTAATATGAGTCTTTGAGCTTAAATGTTATACTTTTTAGGTACCTTGATGTGTTTGTTAATGTTTCTGGGTAAACGATGAAGAACAGAGAAGATTCGAGGAGTTTCGAGCTAAAGACATAAACCACAATTATAGCATAACAGGCCACAATTGTGATAGAGAGGGACGAGCCAACAACAGCCAAGCTATGATTGTGCAATTTGGGCACAGTTGTGATAGAAATCTTCCATTCAGGCCATGATCATACACATTTGGCCACGATCGAGACATAAAGGTTTAGGTGATGTCCACGCTCGTGGCACTGCATCGGGATAATGCCAAAACTCAAATTTCACAAGACTTTTTAAACCATTTAGACCCCGAATTAAACGTAGGGCTGCCAAAGTATGAATAGAACAATATGTGATAGAAGTAGCAGCCTATAAAGTCCTATAAGAGAGCCCTCATATCAGCCAATTCCAAGAGAAAACTTAGGGAGAAATCAAGAGATTGAGGAAGGAGACGAAGGAAGAGAGACAAGAAGACGAGCTAAACGCAACGTACATCCCGAAACAGGTGGTTTCCCACTTCGTCACTTCTGTAATTCTATTCCCGACAATATTTTCCATCTATTCAATTTTATCGATGTATGAAATTGCAATATTCATTGAGAATAGGTTGTGTTGAATGTTGAGTTTTATCTATACTTACCTTCAGGTTTTGATTTTTGAGGTTAATAAATTTTGATTGATTGTGTTTTTATTGATTTAGTTGTGATTCAATATCTGTTCGTAATAATTTGGCAATAAACTGAGAGGGTGAGTCGAGTGAAAATAATCAATTTGGGCTAACAACAGTTAGGTAAATTGATAGATAAGAATTGCATCCAACCAGGAGAGTTGTGTAACAAGAGATCGAGCATAGATTCCCAGTAGGTTAGCAGACAATTTTAAAACTACTTTAGGTTATGGGTAAATTGTGATTCGAGGGATCACGATTCCATAATTTAATTCAGGGCTTATTAGTTATGGTTGAGGTTTATAACTCTAGAGAGCGTAATCTACTCTAGGACCGTCTAGACCCGTTAATTCGATAATTGCATAAATGGTTAGATTTTCATTAGTTTTGGATTAAAATATCCTTTCTTTCACTTGGTGATTTCTAGGCTAATTTCATATTGGGTTGTGTGATTTTGCTATTTTGTTGATATTTTTGCATTTTAATAATCACGATTGATTGCCTGAATGATTATTTTATGTGTTAGTTGTCATTTAGAATTATTGAAGTTTAGTCTGACCTTAGATATTTGGACTAGATTCCCCTTCTCGTGGGATTGATACCTTAGGTACTGCGTGAACATCCCGTGTGCTTGCAAATTTACCAAGGTTAATAAATATTAAAACTAAGCATACATAACCTTGTGATCAGAGACTCTAGGTCAGTTGATTGTCCCACTTGATCACCTATAACGAATGGCCTGTAATAGACAATAATAGCAATTACTATTCGACTTTCTCACTATATAATATGTCTATATGCTTATATCTATCCTGATGGATGCCAAACCATGCCCTGATACCAAAACCTAGAGTGCCCTAATCTATAAAGCACAATACCCGAACCTCCGTCCTACGTTATAGAACATTTCTCATGAACCGGCTTGCTAGTTAGACCAGTCACGTCACTTAACATGGCATCATACAATTTAAAACACGAATAACACAATATCTAAAACTCAATTCCTCATTTCATTTCATAAAACATAATGTACATTGTAGTGTTACATTGCATAATCCATATATATATGTATACAACATCAAAAACCATAAGAATCTACTGTTTTTTTAATAGATTCTACATGTAGCACCCCATTTTCATCTGACATGTGCCTATACGCCCACCAGATGTTTGAGCATACGTCCAATAGAAGCTGTATGCTAATTATATCACTTGCACTAACTCATGGCATCATAATTTAAAACATAAATCTCATGATCTCTAAAACACAAATTTCCTCATTTCATTTCAAAAAATATAAGATACAATGTAGCATTACATACAACATCTGTGTTTATACAATATCGACCTATCAAAGTTCACAACTCTATCTACAAAGCATGCTATATATATGAAGAAATTAACAAAAAATTGATCTAAATCCTTCAATCACAGCTGACAGACTTTTGAGTCATGTCTTTTATCCAAAATTTGTACTAGAACTCTTTTAAGCTGCCTTAGAAGCTATGACGTATCTCTCGAACCTAAAAGGTCAACGTTACAATTTTGGTGAGTTTTTTTAACTCAGTGAGTTAACTATCCTCGATGGTTCACCCATAACACATATCACATCAACAGATACAACTATATAATTCACAACATTTAATTTTTCATATATCATCATGAAACACTTTGTGCATTAATTTTCACATTTTTCATTCAACTTAATTCCACAATACATTGCAATCATTTAAATCATACAATTCATATGTATATGCAATTCTTATGAGACTCACATTCATTTCTTACGTTGTTATGACTGAGTACCTTTTTCATTTTCCTCTATTCCCTGTGGATATCGGGCTCATTAATACGATCCCTTATCCATTGGAGATATAGGGCTCATTTTACATAGTGAGCCACAGGCTCTTAACACATTCAAAGCTTTGGGCTCGTTTTTACTAACAACTCTGGTCATAATTGCCTTTATCTTTCATGCATTCATGTAATGAAATACACTACACATATTCAACCATTAATTTTAATCAATCACAAGCACATTCTCTTCCTCATTCACTTTTTTCATCGAACCTTGGTCCTACATTCGGCATACATGATGAGAAACATGTATTTAGTCCAATTCACATTCAATGAACACTTCCAACGTTTTATTCATGCATCAAATGCCTTAGACATTCAATGTATGGAAATTAGTACATCACATCACACAACAATTTAGTACATAATTTTACAAACAAACAATCATAGTGAGATCATCTTAGGTTACTCATAGTTTGCTCCAGATAGTTTATTGCCTTGAAGTCTCGACAATGTCTAGAAGTGATCACTCTAATTGCTCCTCTATATCATGCAACACATGCATTTACACACATTACAACTTTGTACAATTACATAAGTACTCATTTATGCACATACATATATATGGATTATGTACATTGCATTCTCAACGACAATCCCAGGTACCTTTCCTTAATACACATCTTATAATCAATTACCAACATCTTTCAATCATTCTTTATTACCTAATACACTTTACTCACTTTAATCACACAATTCATCATGAAATAGGCTCATTCAAGATCTCATTCAAGCCTATATACATCACAAGAAAGCATTGACAAGTTAATAATTCATATATGTAAATGATTTGGGACAATTAGCATAAGTTTCATTGTGGTATTAAGGTTATTTAACTACGGTTTCGGAGAATACTTAGAGTTCAACAACTTCTGTGAAGACCCTAAAGAGAGATTTTATCATCCAAGGGTCAAAATTACATGTTTCTGTAGGTGTTAGAGAATGTCCGCCCAACGGACAACATGTCCCTCCAAATGGACATAAACAGAGCTAGAACACTAGAATTCTAGAGAATGTCCTCCCAGTAGACATGGAGTTCTCCCAGCGGATATTTATTAGCCAATTTCTAGATTTCCAACTCCTACTAGTTACATTAGATCTCTCTTATACATATCTATCATTTCTAGCTTAATTTCTCATATCAACACATATTCAACTCCATTGTCACCTCCCTTTATCTAGAAACTATCATTTTAATTCTCCTCACTTCAAGACATTGTACTATCCCTTTCTTTATCTTTTAACTCACTCTACTTCATCTTTATTACAATTACTAACATTCACATTATTACACACCAAAAACAGAACACATTTCATATACACATTCATCTTCAATTTTCTGCAATGTTTCAACTTCATTTCCACATTTGTTTTACTTCCAACTTATCATTCTATTTTACCTTATTTCAAGACACCGCATTATCCCTTTATTTAACCTCAAGATCATTCTAGTTCCTCCATATAATAACTAACCAAAATTTCTTGTAATTCAACATTAAAAATAAAACATGAAAAGTCCATTTATTTGTCAAAATTTCTACACTTGATCCACTTCATTTTTCACCTTCATTTCATTCCTATCTATCACCTTAATTCATCTTATTTGAAGACATCATAGTACTCCTTTTTATTAGCTCAAAACTCACTTTAGTTCATCTCTAAAACAATCAAAGAAATTGATGTAATAAAGTAAGAAAACAGAACATAAATACCTAATTTACAAGTCAGAAATTCCCCACTTCTTGTTACACCATTTTCATGATCTTTCAAGTTTAAACTTATCTCTACAACAACTTATGAAAGGGTAATCGTCTTATATGAAAAATAAGACATTTAAATGCTCATTTCGTCACTCATGATTCACAAATATAATTTCATGTTCAAATCATCAATCTCAAATTACTCATCATATTAGTTTCATTTAACACTACCCTTGATGATCAAAGCATAACTTCCTTGATAAGACTCCAAGTTCTTCAAGATCTCACTTGGCCCTAGCTTTCTTCTCTCACACATGTTTCATCATCCAAGGTGGTATAGTTTTGGGAGAAATGAAGAAGAGAGCAAGATGGAAGTAGCAATGGATAAATGAAAGCAAGACGTATCATTGATGAAGGCTTTGAAATTCAAAAATCATGAAGAAGGAGAATGAAGAAGAAAGTTACGAAGGAGATGATGGAGATAACAAGTGAAAGACAACAATTACTTGTCTTTCACTACTAATTTCGTATAAGTTATGTGGGGAGTGGTAGTGACACTTGTCACTGCCACTTGTCACTCTTCCATAGCCCCATTTGGACCCTTTTTAATAACTAGTCTGTTTAACTCCAGTTTCTAATCCAATTGTCTCCCAAGTTTCAATGACACTTGTCAATAAATCCTAAAGTCATTTATCAAAATTTCTATTGCCATTTGAACTTTATTTCTACTACCATTTATCAACTATCTTACTACTCGGCATCTTTCCTAGTCCAAAATTTCCGAAATTTCACCAAAAATTCTAAATCACTACTTATACACACCAATTCAACTTTTAATACATATTAACCACAATTCATAGCAAAAATCACATTTATAAATCAATTGTGCCTGGAAAATGTCAATGAATGCATGTATAATAATTTTAATGTGTGCAACATTAATATTCACATGTGTATGCATGCTATATTATGAATGAGCATGAAATGCACTTCCTAACTTCTGAATAATATCTCTCATGTTCAGTATTTTAAGGTTCTAACTCTTAACATAGGATAACAAGATGTTACAATTCTACCCTCCTTAAGAAATTTTTTCCTCGAAATTCTTACCTGAGTAATCGAATAGGTTAGGATATTGTCTCATGTGCTTCTCCATTTCCCAAGTTGCTTCCTCACTTGAGTGATTCCTCCAAAGGACTTTTGACGAATGGAATTATTCGATTCAACTGTCATGTCTGATATCCCACTATCTTGATTGGCTCTTCAACATAACTCAGATTACTAGTTATTTCGATCTCTTGAGCCGCTAATATATGCATTGGATCAAACCGATATCTCCTTAGCATACTCACGTGGAATACATTGTGTATCTAAGATATTTCACTCAGTAAGGCTAATCTATAAACCAGTGCTCCTATTCTCTTAATGATCTCCTAAGGTCCAATGTACCTAAGGTCCAACTTACCCTTCTTTCCAAATTTCAACACTACTTGCCAAAGCGAGACTCTCAGAAATACTTTGTATCCTATACTGTATTCCATGTCTCTCCAGTCCTGATCCAGATAGCTCGTCTTTCTATCTTGGGCTGCTTTAATTTAGCTTAGGATCAGTTTCACCTTATCCACAGTGTCTTGTATCAGTTTTGTGCCCTCTACCATTCTTAGACCCTCTTCATCGTAATACAGAGGAGAACGACATCTTCTGCCATGCAACGCCTTATTCGGTGCCATTTCGATACTACTATAGTAGTGGTTGTTGTAAGCAAATTCAATCAAGGCATTATACTGATCCTAAGCTCCTAGAAACTCCAATACACATGCCTTAAGCATACCCTTAATAGTCTTAATTATTCTCTCACTCAATCTATCAGTTTAAGGATGAAATGCAATACTGAAATTTAACTTCATACCCATAGTTGACTGTAAACTCCTCCAAAATCTTGAAATAAATCTAGGATCCTTGTCTAATACAATAGAAACTGGAACCCTATGTAGTCTACCTACCTCATTCACATACCTCTGGGCTAAATGGTCTAGTGATTTATTCTCTCTCACTAGTAAGAAATTGGTTGACTTAGTTAATCAGTCCACTATCACCCATATCGCATCATTTTGCCTCGAAGTCTTTGGCAATCCCATAATGAAATCTATGGTAATTCGTTCCCATCTCCACTCTAAAATAGGTGATGAATGTAGCTTCCCAACTGGAGCTTGATGTTCAACCTTAATTTGCTGACATATTAAATAGTTAACTACATAGTCAGCTGGCATATTAAACACTTACCTACATAGTCAACTATTTGCTTTTTCATTCCAAGCCACCAGAAATGCTGCTTTAGTGTGTTATACATATTGGTGGTGCCAGGACACAGCATAAGCTGCTATATGTGCCTCCTTTAGAATTTCTCTCCTCAGATTATCAATGTTAGGCACACATAACCTCTGCTTTAACCACAATGTCTCATCTCTCAACTCAAACTCAAAATCTGGATTCATTTTTAACTTCTCTATACGCTTTACCAATTTAGGATCTTCATTTTGAAATTTTCTGAATATGTCATACAATATCAATCTCAGTCTTAGTGTAGCAATCAATGCTTCATTTTTCTCTAGATTTAACTTCACATTCTAGTCTCTCAATTAAATCAAACTCGATAACTGAGATATCTGAATCTGAGCTACACAACTATTCGACTTCCTACTTAATGCATCTTCCACCACATTAGCTTTTCCCAGATGATACTCAACAGTACACACATAATCCTTTAACAACTCTATCCATTCCCTCTATCTTATGTTCAACTCCTTCTGAATTAGCAGATACTTCAAGCTCTTATGATCAGTGTATATTTGGAATGTCTCTTCCTATAAATAACGTCTTCATATCTTTAGAGCAAAAACCACTGCTACAAGCTCTAAGTCATGTACTAGACAATTAATCTCATGAGACATTGATTTTATCGATGCATAGGCTATTCCCTTGCCATACTCATCAATACATATCCCAATCCCTGATTTGAAGTATCACTGTACATCATATAACCTCCAATTTGTGATGGAATAGTTAACACTAATTCAGTAGTTAAGCGATGTTTCAACTCCTTAAAACTCCTCTGACATTCATCATTCCTTCTGGAAACTACATTCTTCCTTAGAAGTTTAGTCAGAGGGACTGGGATCAATGAGAACCTTTGGCAGACTTCCAGTAATATCCGACTAATCCTAAGAAACTCTAGATTTCTGATACAATCTTTGGAGGTTCCCACTTCATTACTACCTTTATATTCTTTGGATCAACTTGTATACCTTGTCCATTTACTATATGACCCATAAATACTACTCGACTCAGTCAAAACTCACATTTACTGAATTTGGAATATAGTTGTTTCTCCCTTATAATCTTATTGGATTACACTTCAGTGTTCAGCATGCTCTTCTCTGCTCTTTGAATACACTAAGATGTCATCCATAAAAATAATTAGAAAGCGATCCAGTTAGGGCTGAAACACCTTATTCATCAAGCCCATAAATGCAACTAGGGCATTAGTTGCCACAAATGCAGCTGGGGCATCAGTTAACCCAAATGGCATTACAAACAACTCAAAATGCCCATTCCTGCTCATGAACTCGCTTTTTGGTACATCAATCTCGGCTATCTTCAACTGATAGTACCCAGATCTCAAGTCCAATTTAGTGAAGAATTGAGCTCCCTGTAACTGATCAAACAAATCATCGATTCTACACAACAGTTACTTGTTATTCACTATCATTCGATTCGGTTGCCTATAATCGATGCATAGTCTTAGAGTTCCATCTTTCTTCTTCATAAATAATACTGCAGCTCCCTATGTTGAACACTAGTTTAATAAAACCCTTTTCCAATAACTCCTATAACTGAACCTTCAACTCGTTTAGTTCCACAGGTTCCATCCTATATGGAGGAATTGATATAGGAGCAACACCTAGAACCAGGTCGACCATGAAATCTATTTATCTATCTGAAGATAAACCAAATAACTCTGTGGGAAAAACTTTTTAGGAATTTCCTCAAAACAGGAATATCTATACATTATGTTCAGTTTAAGTATCGATGACGTGGGCCAAATAAGCCTCACATCCCCCTTACATTAACCTCAAGCACTTACGAATGAGATCAGTCTGGTTGGCACTGCTTAACTAATATCTCTGAATACTGCTCTCGGCTGATTAGGAGATTCTGATATTACCTCCTTAGTGTAGCAATTCATGATAGCCCTATGAGCAGTGAGTCAATCTACACCTAGGATAATATCTATCTCCCTGAATTATAGAATAACCAAATTTATTTGATCAATTCGAATCAAGCACCTCTTATAGACTTCTTCTATTATTGTAGTACTACCTATCGATGTACTTACCTCTAATCTATGTTTCAACAGTTCTCTGTCACAATACAACCTAGATGCCAGATGCGATGCAGTAAAAGAGTGCATAAATCTAGGATCTAGCAATACAAAAGCTTTAAAAGTAAATATAAACAACACACCTGCAACGACATCTAGGGAATTCTGAGCCTCCTGTCTGGTTATTGCATAAAATCAAGCCTGAGAATGTCATTGGTTGCTTCGCACCTCGATGCTGACAATAGGGCTCCCCAAACTCATTATGCCTCTACCATGGCCTCTCTGTCCAGACCTACTGGTTCAGCTCTACTAAACCGTAGTTTCTGTTAGCACTCCTCCTTTCCTACCAGACTATACTCTATACACCATAGAAGAGTCTCTGATCTGATAATCAAAAGATTCGCATGAAGGTAAGCTCCTGTTAACTTCTAGCATTCACCATTGTGTTTCTTCCTACAAAGCTCATAGGTCAGTAATTGACCTAATACTACACCTCTTCCATTACCAAACTGAACAAAACTACCTCTCTGTTTGAACCCTGACTATCTTTATCTAATTGGTGGTCTGAAAGCTCTGTTCTGATGCTTGCTAAACCTTTTGCTAGAACCACCCTGAGATTCACCAGGCCTCTTCAGTCTCGACTTTGATCTATATTCTGACTGACTGTAATTCAACAACTGCTCAATTTGGATCGAGGCAACCCATAGTTTCATGAAACTACCTAGATTAGAAATGACTATCCTCGTCCGAATTTCCATGTTCAACCCATCTTCGAACCTCCTGCACTTGTCTTCCTCAGTAGGAATCAAGGTAGTAGCATAACCCATAAGCTCATTAAACTTAATTTCATACTCTACCATTGATCAAATGCCCTACTTTAGATCAAAAAGTTCCTTCATTTTTCCATCCAGGTAGAACTTAGGCACGTAGTTCTCTTTTAAAACCTTCAAAAAGTCTTCCCACTTCAAGTTACAAGGCCTGGTGGTACTACCCGTAACAGTCTTCCACCATTTGTAGGCTAGGCTTGTAGTAAGGAAACTGCATAGTCGAACTTCTTGTCCAGTTCGTAGTCCATCTAATTGAATACTCTCTCCGCTCTCTCTAGCCATCCCTCGGCTTTCATAGGGTCTATACTTCCTTAGAAGTCCACATTCCCCTGCTTTCGTAGTTTATCATATCTCCTTTCCCTCCTCTCTAGATTTCTTGGAGTCATTCTCTTCGGTTAAGACACAGAAGACTCCCTACTGGCTCCTATTAACTCTTGATCATTTATATCAATTGACCTTCCAACTTGATCACTTATGGGATGACCTATAATTCACAACAACTTCGATTACTATCTGCATTTCTCACGACATTTCATGCCTAACATTGCTATATGTTCCTAAGGATGTCAAACCATACTACTCATTATAGGACCCCACTCCCATCCGATATGTGCCCGTATGCCTATTAAGTCAAGAAGACTTCACTTCGTCTATTGATTTTGATGAAAGTCAAATAATAATAATAGAAGTGTGTGAACTGTTTTGATGTGTTGATTAAGTGTGCAGATGCGAAGACTTAAGATGATACAAAGTCATAAGACGATGTGCAGACATAAGACGATGTAAAGACACAAGACGATACAAAGTCATAAGACAATGCATAGACATAAGAAGATGTGAAGTCATAAGACGATACAAAGTCATAAGACAATACGAAGTCATAAAATGATGCATAGACAAAAGAAGATACGAAGTCATAAGACGATGTGCAGACATTAGACAATGCACGGTCATAAGACGATGCGAAGTCATAAGACAATGCATAGACATAAGAGGATGCGAAGTCATAAGACGATGTGCAGACATAAGAATGATACGAAGTAATAAGTGTTGAATCACCTATAGCCTGGGTATTCATAATACACAGCGGAATGGACTATACTAAATAACAAGAAGTATAATCAAAATTTCACAACATGTACGAAATTACCTCTTGATGTGGATTGGTATTTATTTTCAGATTTGTAGATGCTGCAACACGCGAACATCCTCTACTGGTATCCACACGAGGAGGATCAATCTGAGCAACATCTAATGTGAACTAGCACATTCTAAAATACTTTAGAACACCACACAATTTTTCTCTCGGAAGAAGAAGAATGAACGGCTAGGTTTTAGTGGCTAGGGGTTTTTTTTGTCTCATCTCTAACAAGACATAAGTTCTCTATTTATAAAGAAACCCTAATCCCTATTCCTATTAGAAATAAGAATATCATAATTATAAGCCCATTAGGATTATAGAAGCCCAATAAGTTTCGGCCCGTATTATATCTCATATAATAAAAGCCCAATAACTTAATTCAATCTAGCCCAATAAATATATCCACATATATTTATTTAGTGCCTAACAAATTAGGCCCAAGAGAATAAGCCCAGAACACATCACTCTCTATGTACGACCCTGTAGGCTAATTTGATGTTGGCAATGGCCTTGATCACACTTCAAGGCCTATAAGTCATAAGCGACCTCTAGCAAAACATTGGGACTACCCAAATCAAGTGAGGATCGGCAATTCGATTTAACCTGTAACCATGGTTATAAACTCAGTCCCTTTGTAACACGATATCAAGATTTCTCACAAGGCATGGTACATGTCAACCTTTGATTAATCTAGTTTCTTAATTCCCAAGTTGGCTAACTATAACAAATGACATTGATGACTCCTCATCAATTCATTTGAGCATGGCCATGCATTTCTTCAGTCATACTTGTCAAGAGGCCCAAATGATATCTCTCTCATTTAAGAGAGGTACAAATCCAATCTACGTCATTCACATCCCTCCGTATTATTCATTTAATGTCCAACATAAGAATACTTTTTATCCAGTTAAAGATAACTTAGTCTAATGTCAAAACAATGAATTCCTCATGTAGGTAACCATGATAACTTCTGGTCAAAGGACCAAAGTCAAACCATATTTAGAATCACTAATGACATGAAACCATGTAGTGTTCTCTTTGTGGGTCAGTCCAACATATGTTCTTTAACATATATCTATGTATTTGATTTGATAACTCATATATATCATCAGTAAAACGTGATCATCAATCAAAACACAAACTAGCCTTAATTCATTATTGTTCCACCAATAATGATTGACTAGGGACATTTTAGAATAGCATTATAATGCATATGGTTTTACTATCAAGTCATATACTTGATGACATAAGCCTAATACTATTCATGGAATATAAATCACATTGCATAAACAATATAAATGCATATATAAAAGAATACCTCATAATATATTATTAACAAGTCAGAATGTCAGTACAAAAGTCACACATGTCTGTTGGCTTAGGGCATACAACTAACAATCTCCCACTTGCACTAGGCCCAATTAGTCAAATATTTAATACCCATGGACTTCGTATGACTCTCATGCTTAGGCTGTGGAAGAGGCTTAGTAAGTGGATCGACAATGTTGTCATTTGTACCCACTTTGTATATCTTCACGTCTCCTCTCTTAATGATCTCTCTAATTAGATGGAAATGTCTGAGTATGTGTTTGGATCTATGATGTGGGTTTGGTTCCTTAGCCTATGTTATAGCCCCATTATTGACATAATAAAGGTCTATAGGACTTGCAATACGAGGAACAACTCCGAGCTTAGTGATGAACTTCCTGATCCATATAGCTTCCTTAGCTGCATCTGAGGCAGCAAAGTACTCAGCTTCAGTTGTAGAATCAGCAACAGTGTCTTGCTTTGAACTTTTCCAGCTCATTACACCTACATTCAAATAGTACACAAAACCTGATTGCGATCTAAAATCATCTATGTCAGACTGAAAACTAGCATCAGTGTAACTATTTACAACTAGCTCTCCTTTAAGTCCTCCATAGACTAGGAACATATCCTTAGTTCTTCTCAAGTACTTAAGGATATTCTTAACTGCTATCTAGTGACTCTTACCATAACTAGATTGGTATCTACTTGTTATGCTTAAAGTATGTGAGACATCTGGTCGAGTACATAACATGGCAGACATGATAGATCCAATTGCAGATGCATGTGGAATCTTACTCATGCACTCAAGCTCTATACCTGAAGTAGGACAGTCCTTTTTAAAAGCTTGATTCCATGTGACATAGGTAAGAATCCTCTCTTGGAATCTTGCATATTGAACCTTTTCTGTACCTTATCCATGTATGTGCTCTGACTTAGGCCTATAAGCTTTCTTGATCCATCTCTATAGATCTTAATGCCTAAAACATAGGCAACCTCACCTAAGTCTTTCATTGAGAAACGTTTCCTTAACTAAATCTTGACACTCTATAAGGTCGGAATATCGTTTCCAATGAGCATTATTCCATCAACATATAAAGCTGAGAAGACAACAACACTCCCACTAACCTTTTTGTAAACACAAGGTTCATCTTCATTCTTAATGAATCCAAACTCTTTGACAACTTCATCAAAATGAAGATTCCAACTTCTCGATGCTTGCTTCAATCCATAAATGGATCTTTGAAGCTTGCACACAATTTTAGAATTATTATGATGGACAAAACCCTCAGGCTGTTCATACATACATCCTCGGGTAAGTTTCCATTAAGGAAAGCTATTTTGACATCCATTTGCCATATCTCATAATCATAATATGCAAATATGGCAATAAGAATTCTAATGGACTTGATCATAACTACTGGAGAAAATGCTTTATCATAATCAATTCCATGAACTTGTCGATAACCTTTAGCAACAAGTCTTGCTTTATAAGTGTGCACATTTCCATCTATGTCGAGTTTCTTTTTCAAAACCCACTTACATCTAATGGTCTTTAAGCCATCAGACGGATCAATCAAAGTCCAAACTTGATTGTCTTACATGGATTGCATCTCTACTTTCATGGCCTCTAACCAATTGGCAGATTCTGGACTTTCTATAGCTTCTAGATAGGTTATGGGCTCATTATGATCAATGAGCATCACATTATCATCATCATTAGCAAGAAATCCATATCTCTCCGGCCCATGACGAATCCTATCAGATCTACATAGGCCTTGTGTTGTTGAAGGCTGCTCATCAACAACTTATGAGCTTGCTCTAATATCCTTCTTAGGCTCAATGTCATTTTTTGAAACTTGAATTTCTTCAAGTTGTACTTTACTCCCACTATTTCCTTTAGAAATAAATTCGTTTTCTAAAAAAAGACCATTTCAAGCAATAAACACTTTGTTTTCTGATGGGATGTAAAAGTAATATCCTTTAGTTTCCTTAAGATATCCCACAAATAAACATTTTTTAGATTTGGGTTCCAACTTATCGGTAGTAGGACACTTCACATAAGCCTCACAACCCCAAATCTTTAGATAAGATAGATTAGGATATTTCCCAATCCATAACTCATAAGATGTCTTTTCTAGAGCCTTTGAAGGAATACGGTTCAATATAAATGCTGCGATTTCTAAAGCATATCCCCAGAAAGATTTTAGAAGATCAGTTTGACTCATCATTGATCGAACCATATCTAATAGAGTTCAATTTCTGCTTTCAGAAACACCATTCCATTGAGGAGTTTTTGAAGGAGTCAATTGTGAAACGATTCCACAATCCTTAAGATAATCATCAAACTCTTGGCTTAAGTATTCACCTCCTCGATCAGATCGAAGGATTTTAATTGTCTTGCCAAGCTGATTTTGTACTTCATTCTTATACTCTTTGAACTTTTCAAAAGATTCAGATTTGTGTTTCATTAAATAGACATAGCCATATCTACTGAAATCATCTAAAAAACTAATGAAATACAAATATCCTCCTCTCACTGATATGCTAAAAGGACCACATACATAGGTCTGTATATGGCCTAATAGCTCATTGTCCCTTTCCCCTTTACCTGTAAAGGGGGCCTTTGTCATCTTGCCCAGTAAACAAGAATAACATGTCTCAAAAGATTCAAAATAATCAATGAATCCATCTTAACGGAGTTTTGAGATGCATTTTTCATTTACATGGCGTAACCGACAATGCGAGAGATAGGTTGTGTTCAAATAGTTAGATTTAAACTTCTTAGTATTTATGTTATAGATGGACTCATTTGTAAGAGAATCAGTGTCTAGAGTATAGATGCCATTTAATTGACACGGGGGAGGGGTCATTTCATTTTTCTCTCTAGAAAGAATAAGTTCAAAAGATGAGCGAAGAAAATGTCATTTTTATAAATGGAAATACTTCTATTCTCAATAGAAAATTTAAATCTATCATTCTCTAAACAAGCAAAAGAAATAATATTCTTACTCATAGTAGGTACATAATAACAATTCCTAAGCTCTAAGATGAGTTTAGTAGGTGAAGTAAGATCATAAGTCCCCATGAATAAAGCAGTAACTCTTGCTCCATTTCCTACGCGCAGGTCAATCTCACCAGCAATCGATCTTTTACTCCTTCTTAGACTCTGCACATTAGTACAAATGTGAGTTGCACCTCTAGTATCCAATACCCAAGATGCAGAAGGAGTAAAATTGACCTCTATAACATACCTGAAGAAGTAGTTGCACTATACTTCTTCTCTTTTAGCTCTTCCAAATAGAGTTTACAGTTCCTTTTCCAATGACCAGGTTCAGTGAAATGAAAGCAAACCCCCTCCTTGGGTGCCTTAGTCTTAGCTTTAGGCTCTGGGTTGGACTTGGGTACTTTACTTTTGCCCTTGCCTGTTCCCTTCTTCTTGAAGCCCTTTCCCTTTTGAACCACAAGAACTTCATTGGTGGTCTTAACCTTTCCCTTCAGGTTCTCTTTAGCAGTCTTGAGCATCCCATATAATTCATCAATGGACTTCTCCATGTTATGCATATTATAGTTAAGAATGAATTGATCATATTCATCAGTCAAAGATGCTAGAATAAGATCAATTACCAATTCTTGAATAACAGTTGCACCTAATTTCTTAAGATGATGAATATAACTCTTCATCTTGAGAACATGAGCACTCACAGATGTACCAGGAGTAATCTTGCATGAATTCAATGCCTTGGTGGTTCTAAAACTCTCTTGGCATGCTTGCTCTTGAAACATAGATTTTATTTGAGTAAGCATGTCATAGGCTTCCATTTCCTCTAAATCCTTTTGAAGGATAGAGATCATGGCGCCTAACATAAGGCATGACACATTCGTAGAGTCATTGATATGCTTCGAGTAAGCATCCTTTTGAGCCTTAGGTGCATTTGTTGGTGGTTCCTCAGGGATGGGTTCTTCTAAGGCATAAAGCTTTCTTTCTTGATTGAGAACAATTCTCAAGTTCCTACACCAGTCTAGGAAATTTGTTCCACTAAACTTTTCTTTCTCTATGATAAATCACATAGATAGGTTGTTGGATGGAGTGGATGCGATAACCTACAATATTATGGAAAAAGTGTCAACATTCTTATTATTAAGTGGCATAAGCTCCCACTTAATTTAATAACCCTCTATTTGAGAATGGGAAGAAACAAGATCCATATTTCACTGAGTCCTAAAGAAGCTTTGGCTTAACACTCAAGACTTAGTTATTTAGGTAGAAAACTCTTTTCAATTACATCACATATAACTCTTGATGGGTTTATGTTAAATTACATCTTATGTACTGCATGTATGTAAAACCCATCTCATGCCCTAAACGCAAAACCGTTTTGATAGCTTAGTTAACTTTAACCATATTTACCTATGAATAGTACCATTATTCAAATATCTTCCTTAGATGATTCTCATATGCTTTGCTTTGGCAAAACCCATATAAGGATAAGCTAGAGATAAACATGGGTAATGTTTTAAGGAAGGCATATAAATGTAATATTGTCATGAGGGTTCTTAGTACATTATGAAAGTTACTAATCCTATTAGTAAGGGTGTTTGTCCTATTTTAATTCTAATCCTACGCTATATCATACTTGAGTATATAAATTAGAAGCATAGAATAGTAATTTACACATGTATATAAATATTCAAATAATATAAATAAAACATATGTAAAGTCACCCAAAATATGTAACACTTAACGAAGAATCACGCGTCACAAATGGCGGTCCCGCTATAACCCTAGATGCCTACTTTGAAGGAAGTTTTGAAAACAAACATAAGTCTTAGCCGAAACACTTTTAGCCGAGACAAACATAACAGAAACATCTCCATGTTCAAACTCTTCCATTGGCCGACATAAGCCATGATCGAAATACATCTTGATGTAATCAACTTCCATGGATGATACTCCTTTCTTGTCATATATTCACATTAGTACCAAGAGAATAAATAAATCCGAAAACATCATGCATGAACATAAATCATATTCCTATCATGCATCCAAATCAGTAAGTACATGTAATCAAAACATGCATATTTTTGACTATACAGAAGTACAAAACCTTGCTCTTATACGACTGTTGGATCACCCATAGCCTGGGTATTCACAATATGCATCGGAATGGACCATACTACGCAACAATAAGTATAATCAAAATTTCACAACATCTACGAAATTACCTCTTGACGTGGATTGGTATTTGTTTTTAGATTTGTAGACGCTGTAACAAGAGAATGTGTTCTACTGGTATCCACACGAGGATGAATAGTTCGGGCAGTGACTAATGTGTGTTAGCACGCTCTAAAACACTTCGAACGCCACACAATTTTTCTCTCGGAAAAGAAGAACGAACGACTATGTTTAGGTGGCTAGGTTTTTTTTCTTCTCATCTCTAAAAAGACATAAGTTCTCTATTTATAGAGCAAGCCTAATCCCTATTCCTATTAGGAATAAGAATATCATAATTCTAAACCCATTAGGATTATAAAAGCCCAATAAGTTTCGACCCATATTATATTTCATATAATAAAAACTCGACAACTTAATTCAATCTAGCCTAATAAATATATCCACATATATTTATTCAGTGCCTAACAAATTAGGCCCAAGAGAATAAGCCTAGATCACATCACTCTCTATGTGCGACCCTATAGGCTCATTTGATTTTGGCAATGCGTTTGTTCACACTTGAAGGCCCATAAGTCATAAGAAGCCTCTAGCAAGACATTATGACTACACAAATCAATTGAGGATCGGTAATTCGATTTATCCTGTAACCATGGTTATAAACTCAATCCCTTTGTAACGCGATATCAAGATTACTCACAAGGTATGGTGCATGTCAACCTTTGACTAATTATAATTTCTTGATTCCTTAGTTGACTGACTATAACAAATGGCATTGGTGACTCCTCATTAATTCATTTGAGCACGACCATGCATTTCTTCAGTCATACTTGTCAAGAGACCTAAATGATATCTCTCTCATTTAAGAGAGGTACAAATCCTATCTACGTCATTCACATCCCTCCGTATGATTCATTGAATGTCCAACATAAGACTACTTGTTATCCAGTTAAAGATAACTTAGTCTAGTGTCAAAACACTGAATTCCTCATGTAGGGAACCATGATGACTTCAAGTCAAAAGACTAAAGTCAAACCATATTGAGAATCACTAATGACATGAAACCATATAGTGTTCTCTAACATATATCTATGTATCTAATTTGATAACTCATATCTATGATCAGTAAAACGTGATCATCAATCAAAACACATACTAGCCTTAATTCATTATTGTTCCACCAATAATGATCGACCAGGGAAATTTTAGAATAGCATTATAATGCTTATGGTTTTACTATCAAATCACATACTTGATGAAATAAGCCTAATACTATTCATGGAACGTAAATCACATTACACAAATAATATACATGCATATATAAAATAGTTCCTTATAATATATTATTAACAAGTTAGAATGTCAGTATAAAAGTCACATATGTCCATTGGCCTAGGGCACACTGCTAATAATAAGATGATGCACAGAGACATAAGACGATGCATAGTCATAAAATGATGCGAAGATATAAGACAAATCATACATATCAAATCAGGATAATATAATCTACAACGATAGTTAGTTAGTTGGAGGTGATTAGAGGACTCAATTAGTAATGGATCTCTGAAGATTCTATAAGTGATTTTTTTCAAGAAGACCGTTGGCAAATTAGACTACAAATATCAGTGTAGTCATTGATAAAATAGCTTTTAATAAGCATTTACTATACAAAATATCCTGAGTGAAAAGAAGAAAGATAGAGATCAAGAACACCTGTAGCGTGAGCTTAGAAAAGCTCAAATAGTATCTTTTCTAGTGAAAGGAAGGCTGGAGCCTAAAGAGGCTAAGATAACAACTAAAGAATACCTTATGAAAGGGACCTGAAAAGGCTCTGAGAGGGAAGAAATAATACTTATAAAGTTGAAGAGATAGGAAACCTCAGATAAACTCTGAGGACTGATCATAGCCCAAAGGTTAAGGGTGAACCAGTATAAACCGTGGTGTCATATTTTCTAACTCTTATCTCTTTAATTTCTGTAGTTAGAAGAAAAAGATATTATTTTCGCGGTTGCATTACTCTAACAAATTAAATGCACTATTTTGTAATCTTCTTTGTTTTCAAGAAAATCAATAAGTTTATAACGATAACTATTTTAGACGATTTAACACAATTCAATGCCACTTCTTCTGTATTTTACATAGTATAAGTGATTTCTATGTTAACAAGCGATTTACTTCAGTTGGTATTAGAGCTCAAGTTTCCAAGAAGCACTATTACAAAGTGAGGACAAAGATCCATAGCTGAATCACATGTTTTTATAACTGAAGGTAGCTCCGTCTCAAGACCTCCTACATTCAATGGTGAAGATTATCATTATTGGAAAGACAGGATGTGGCTCTTCAAAGAATCCACTCATATTGATCTTTGGGATATTATTGAAAGCAGTCAATATATTCCAACAAACTACGAAGGGAAAAGCATCTCTCGAGAATAATGATCAGCCGATCAGAATGCTCGTGTTCAATTAAACTCAAAGGTCAAGTTCTTTTTAAGTTATGCTATAAGCAGAATTGAATATGATAAAGTTCATAGATGCAAATCTGAAAAGGAAATGTGGGACACGTTAGCCATTACACATGAAAGCATAAACCAGGTGAAAGAATCCAAGATTGGTATTTTTGTTCCTCAGTATGAGCTGTTTAAAATGAAAGATGATGAGTATATTGACCTAATGTTTGGAAAATTACAAAAAATTATTAATGGACTTAAAGCTTTGGGAAGAATCTACGATAGTCAAGACCATGTCAGAAAGATTCTTAGAAGTATTCCAAAAAGATGGAGACCCAAAGTAATAGCAACAAAAGAGGCCAAGGATTTAAGCATGCTAAAACTAGATGAATTGCCTGGTTCTTTGAAAATTCATGAAGTAGAGCTTGATGTAGAAGATAAACCCAGAAGGGATAAATCTATTTCATTGAAGGCCAGTCAGAAGAATAAGAAGAATCAGAAGATGCAAAAAAATAGAAGTACATCTTCAAAAGCATTAAAGATTGAGGAAATCAAGAATGATGATGTCAATGAATCTGATCAAGATTCATGTGAAGATGAAGATGAGCTATATTTCATTTTAAGAAAAATCAGAAGGATGTGGAAAAAGAAAAAGGGAAATAAAGACTCCTCTTTCAAAAGGATTAGTAAAGACGATTCTAAGAATGTTAAAAGCTCTATCGTTTGCTATGAGTGTAATAAACCAGGACATTATAAGTCTAAATGCCCCTTGTTCAAAAGAAAACTAAAGAAGAGTCAAGAAAATAAAAAAGGCATGATGGAAAAATGAGAAGAACTGGATTCATCTGAATCTGAATCCAATTTAGATTTATCAAAATAAGCAAATATAAGCTAGGTAGCTAAAGGTGAAAGTGATGATGAGGTAATCTTTGACTTTAATGATCTTCAGCATGCTTATTTAGAATTATTAGAAGATTCACATGCCATTTTGAAACAATATAGATTGTTGAAAAAGAAGTGTGCCCAAAATTCTAAGAAAACAAAGCTATTAGAAGAACAAAATGTCTGCCTTAAGAAACAAGTAGACGATATGAAAAAGAAAGTATCTGTAGATAAATATGAGGAGATTAATCAGTTAAAAAAAGGATTAATAGTCTTTTAGTAGATTTATCAAAATTTACAGAAAGCACAAAAAGGTTAAATAATATTATTGAAAGTTATAGACATCTAGATGATAAAAGTGGTTTAGGATTTTCTGGAAGAAATACTACTCATAATCGTAATGTTCTTCACAATAGGAAGTTTG
>JAOSBN010145384.1:0-25110 GCA_027563595.1 Erythroxylum suave | reverse complement strand
TATTAAATACCATATTAATTTACCCCATTAATCTAATCATGCTTGATTTATCATAAAAAAAATTCTGGGGGTAACAATCCATCCCTAAATAGTCATCGTAAATGCTTCTATTAAAATTCTTCTATTAAAACAAGTCATGAAGAACATCATTTTACTTACTTGTTCAAATCCAAAGCTTGCTCAAATTGTGAGTTAACTGATATGTGTTTAATTGTTGATACATTTAATCATTTACACTTAGCGATCAATGATACACAAATGCTTAAGATATTCAATTTAGTTCATATATGATTTAAGGTACAATATGGAAGAAAAGAAATTAAAATGAGTCGACAATATTACATTTGGGCCATTTTCCAAAGATTAATATTCATAGTGTTTATAGAGTAAGAAGAAGAAAAGTAGAGCAAGAAAAAAAAATCATCCCTAAGAGAAGATAGGTAAGAAGCTGCTAAACAAAACAAAATAATAACTTAGAAACGGAAAAGTAGATGTCGAAGACCAGTTTTACTACGACAGTAACAAATATGTAAAATGCCAGTAGCCCAGCCAAGAGGAAATGACATTATATAAAGCAAAATAGCTGCAATAGTTGGATAGCCAAAGAAGCAAAATGGTAACAAGTTGGAAGCAAAACGTACCAGTAGGTGGAAGCATAGGGAGGAAATGTCGTAGCAGAGAAACATTTCAAAAGTTACATCAACGTTCATGACCTAGGTTAAGCTTTTTTTTATTGTTTTGTTATTTGTTTCTCTCAATAGAAATTGATTATGTTATCTTGTGTGGATTGATTGGATATTTAAATGATGACGATTTTAATTCTCTATTGAATCATTTTTTATGAAAAACTATTGCTATAATCGAATGCAATATGTAATCATTGTATTCCCAATTCATGTGTAGCAACTAATGGTTCCGAATCATTAGAGATAAAATAACACAAGTTAAATACTCCGAGCTTAAGTGATTATTGCCTAGATTAGTCTATTTTTCTAATTCGTAATGCAGTTGCCCGGATAAACTTAGAGAGTTATTCTAGGTTTCCTGATAGCTAAGGTTAATTAACGAGGCTTTGTAATTAACTACAATCTAAGGAAAAATCAAGATTAACAAAGCATGTTGTTAATCTACAATCGATAATTGCTAAGAGAGATAAAAGAACAACAAATCAATTAGTTGCACTTAGTTAGGGTGTAGGCCATGATTGAACAAAAAAAACTAGATCCTTACTGAATTCCTCGATTTTATAATTCTTTGCATGTTTTCTTTAATTTATTTTCATTATGTTTATTTTATTTTATTTTCTTATTAAATCCAAACCCCCCCTAATTACCTAAACATCAATTAATTTCATTTCATAAGCTAATCGAACAATCATCGAAGGATCGACCAAGACTCACCACTACTACAGTAGTAGTCTAGTTATTTTATTTTGATTGGCGTTACAACGTGCCTATCAATAGTATTTAGTTTTTGTTGGTGATTTTAATTGGTACTTGGCATATATTTTTTCATAATTGATTTCTTTTCAGTTATTTCATGATCCTTAATTTATTTTATTTCATGGCCGTGTTTTATAAAAATTTTAAAATATTAAATATTAAATTTGACATGGATGGGAGTAATTTTTTCTTTAATTTATATTGTTAATCCTATAATAATGTTTGGACCGTTCAATCTAACTTTTGTTATGGATGGGATAATTAACTGAATTATATGATAGTTTGTAGGAAGCACAACAATTCTTGTGCATACTAGAAACTTCCCATCAAGACTCAGGTATATCCTTGGAAGAATTAGTTAATATGTATGTTGCTAACACTTTGCAATTTCAGTAGGAAATAAGTTCTAGATTCCAAAACTTGACAAGCCAGGCAGATCAATTGATGTAGGCTATCAACTGCCTAGCATCATAAAGCAAAAAGATGTAACAATATCAACTTAAGGTGTACTCGATGGATATTAGTGCAAAAACTTTAGTAAGTGATGAGGATTTTGAGGTCAATCCTCAATGAATTGGTTGTGTCAAAGAAGCTAAGGAGGAGCTTGAAGCAGAGAAAAGCATATCTTTTAGCTTGGAGGTAAGTACTGAGTCTATGATTATTTTTGAAGCTAACTCTTCACCTTTATATAGTAGATTGAAGGAACTAATGAACAAGGAAGAAAAAGGTGATGAGATGTTCGAAATATTTCCCGAGTGCATGAACTCAGTAAAGGTTCAAATTTTGAGGATAGGGAAGGAGCTAAATGGGAATGATTATCAACACAGACCCTATCCTAAAGTACCTCACATGGAGGAACCACTTGTACCACCAGAAGATCACAATTTTGTCATGTGAGGAAAATATGGAGTCAAGCCAACAACCCTAAAAAAAGCGCTTCTTAGGGGGCAATCCAAGGGAATTAAATTTCTTTTCTTTACATTTTCACATTTTTTATGCATTTGTGCTTCTTCATTGGTTTAATTTTGCTTGTTTCTAAGTTTTCGATTACAATGAGAGAAAGAATAAAACAAACAAAAGAAACATTTTCTCATTTTCAATTACTTATAGGATTATTTAATCATGAATAGAGAATGGATTGACTAGAGAATTTCATATCAAATTTGGCATGTAGTTTTGTTCTTGTGATTGTTTCATATACATTATCTTTAGAAAAGTAGTCACTAGTGGTAGACAAACTCGGTGAGATTTTGAGCATTATTGGACTTAAATATTCATTTCAATCTCATTGTATTTTGATAATGTGAGACCTTGATGACATGTGCATCCTGATTTTGTGTTAAATTTCTATTTGAGACCATATTTTTATAACATGCATTAACTTGAAAATGATTAGGCATTCTTTGTTTCATAAACTACATTAGCCAAATAGCCTACTTATTATATGATTTTCATTTTTGATAAGCCCACTTTGAGCTTTATTAGATTTTCTTCTCATATCAACCACATCACATGCTTTATACTTAACCAAATTTCCTACCCAAGCCCTAAAGCTAGTCAAACATTTATGATAGTTGAGTTTGTGGACGTACAAAATTCTAAGTGTGAGGGTGTACATATGTGAGGATTGGTTAATGTAGGGATGTTTTATTATATCTTATCATTGAAATTCCCATGTTGATGTAGTTTATTTTAATTTTTATAAGGAAAAGAAAGAAAGAAAAGAAAATAACAAAAAGAGAAGAAAAGAAAATGAACAAGAAAAAAACAAAAACATTAAAAAATTCCTCAAATAAATTTATCAAGGAAAAAGTGCATTTGAGTTTGCAAAGTTATTCGTGATTACTACATTTACTGCATCTTCCTTAAGTTGTAATGAATATGATATTTGAGTATGTTGAATATGAGGTAGATGTTGGCTTAGAAGGTTCACTCTTGTGGTTTCAATGTATAGTTGGCATCAATTGTATGAGTTATTCTTTTGAATCGGTATATGCTTCATGTGGTTTGTGTGTGAGAGCTGAATGGGGTCATGAAATATATATGTTGCATTCGTTGTAGCTAACGGTACCTAGTTTTTTATGAGTGTTGCTTTGTTTCACTATCTTAATGGCTTTCATGCTACTAGAACCAAGTACATCTCACCTTACCTTTGCTCACATTACAACCCTAAAAGGTCCTTTGATTCATGATTTTTCATGTGCACATTAGTGGTGGGGAAATGAAATCATATGCAAAGTTGTGGAATGACATGACCATGAATGGTGTTCAATGTACCTATCATGAGTGGTGTTCAATGTATCTATGGATATATTTTTAGTTAAACACATTTTTCGAGTCTACCATTAGATTGCTCTGTTCTTGATTGTATTGAATATTGATTGATCATAAGTAAAAGCTTGGAATGTTGATTTCTTTCTATGATTTTTTTGAAAGTCATTCATCTTTGTTTATGATTATATAATCTTGGCACATATGGGAAATGAGTCAATGTTTTCGGGTCTTTGAGCTTAATTTGGATGTTTTTCCTAAGCGAAGTCAAAAGTTAAGTGTGGGGGAAATTGATATGTGTGTTTAATTGTTGATACATTTTAATCATTTGCACATAGCGATTAACGACACTAAAATGCTTAAGATAGTCACTTTAATTCATATATGATTTTAGACACAATTTGGAAGCAAAGAAATTAAAGTGAGTTGATGGCACTACATTTGGGTTGTTTTCTGAAGATTAATATTCACTTGTGTTCGTAGAGTAAGAAGAAGAAAATTAGAGCAAGAAAAAAATCATCATAAAAGAAGACAACCAAGAAGCTGTCAAATAAAACATCACAATAACTTAGAAGGAGCATTGTAGATATAGAAGACTAGCATTAATATGACAACAAAAAATATGCAAAATACTAGCAGCCTAGTCAAAATGAGACGACCTCGGTTGAAGCAAAACAGCTGCAGTAGGTGGATAGCCAAAGGAGCAAAACGGTAGCGAGTTAGAAGCAAAATGTGCCAGCAGGTGGAAGTATAAGGATGAAATGACATAGTAGTGCATCATAGATAACACAAACAAGAGTAGCACACGTCAAGTAAAACGACAACAGCATGGAAGTTTTATGTATAATGGACATTTGGCCAAGTGCTTGCAAGAATTATCACTTAAAAAATCATAATAATAGGTGGTTGAACTTATTAAATTATCACATCAGTGAATAGTGAAGGAGAGAAGAGAGTTACGATAGTAGCATGGAACAAAGAGGGTTTCGAGATGGGTTAATCGTGAGGGCTAAAGCTTATTTTTGCGATAAACCCAGGGAGATCAAGAAGCTCCGACACCAGTTCAGAGGTAACATCAACGTCGATTACCCAGGCTAAGCATTTTTTATTATTTTTTGTTTCTTTCTCTCAATAGAAATTGATTATAATTATGTTGTGTGGATTGATTGGATATTTGAATGACGATGATTTTAATGCTCTATTTAATCATTTTCATGAAAACCTATTGCTAGAATCGAATGCAATATATAATCATTGTATTCTCAATTTATATGTAGCAACTAATGGTTTGGAATCATTAGAGATAACATAACATAGGTTAAATAGTCTGAGCTTGTGTGATTATTCTTTAGATTCGTCTATTTTTCTAATTCGTTATGCAGCCGTCCGGATAAACTTAGAGAGCTTATTATAAGTTTCCTGAAAGCTAGGGTTAATTATTGAGCGCTTTATAATTAACTAGGATCTAAGGAAAAATCGAGATTAATAGAGCTTCTTGTTAATCTACAACCAATAATTGCTAAGAGAGATAAAAGAATAATGAATCAATTAATTATGCTTAATTAAAGTTAGGCCGAGATTGAACCAGAGAACCAAATCCCTACCAAATTCCCCAATTTTATCATTTTTTGCATGTTTTCTTTAATTTTTTTTCATTAGGTTTATTTTAGCTTATTATTTTATTAAATCCAATCCCCCCATTACCTAATCGTCAATTAATTTCATTTTATAAGCTAACAGAACACTCTTTTTGGGATCGACCTAGACTCACCACTATTAGAGTAGTAGTCTTGTTATTTTATTTTGACTAGCATTACGATGTGCCTCTCAACAGTGTTTAGTCTTTTTTATTTTAATTAGTGTTTTGTATATATTAGTTCGTAATTGGTTTCTTTCCAATTATTTTGTGATCCTTTCATTATTTTGATTTGTGTTTGTGTTTTATAAAAATTTTAAAAAGATCAAAATTAATTTTGACATGGATGGGAGTAATTTTTTCTTTAATTCATATTTTAATCCTATAATGATATTTGGACTAATCAACCTAACTTTCGTTATGGATGGGTTAATAAACCAAATTAATTCCATGATAGTTTATAGGAAGCACAGCAATTCTCGTGCATGCCGGAAGCTTCCTATCAAGACTCAGGTACATCCTTGGAAGAATTAGTTAATGTGTATGTTGCCAACAGTTTGTAATTTCAGCAGGAAACAAATTCCAGAATGCAGAACTTGACGAGCCAGGTGGATCATTGATGGAGGCTATCAACCGCCTAGAATCACAAAGAAAAGAGATGCAATAATATCAACCTAAGGTGTACTTGATGGATATTATAGCAAAAACTTTACAAATTTATGAGGAGCTTGAGAATTTTGATGTCAATCCTCAACGAATTGCTTATGCTAAAGAAGCTAAGGAGGAGCTCGAAGCAGAAAAAGATATATCTTTTAACTTGGACATAAGTACTGAATCTATGATTATTTTTTAAACTAACTCTTCACCTTTACATAACAGATTAAAGAAAAAGGTGAAAAGATGTTCAAAATATTTCCCGAATGCATGGAATCAGTCAAGATTGAAAGTTTGAGGGTAGAGAAGGAGCTAAATGGGAATGATTATTAACCAAGATCCTATCTTGAAGAACCTCACATGGAGAAGTCACATGTACCACCAGAAGATCACAATTTTGTCACGTCAGGAAAGTGTGGAGTTGAGCCAATGACCCTAAAGAAAGGTGCTTCTTGAGAGGCAACGTAAGGGAAGTAAATTTCTTTTCTTTACATTTTTATATTTTTTATGCATGTATGTTTCTTTGTTGGTTTATTTTTTCTTGTTTTCAAATTTTCAAAATAAGAAAAAGAATAAAACAAACAAAGAAACATCTACTCGTTTTCAATTGTTTCTAGGATTATTTAATCATTAATAGACAATAAATTGACTAGAGAATTTCATAGCAACTTTGGCATGTAATTTTGCCTTTGTGATTTGCTGATATGTATTTTCTTTAGAAAAGTAGTGACTAATGGTAGACAAAGCCACAGCAACTTTGAATGACACCTTTATTTCATTCACATTTTCTTTTGATAATGTGTGACCTTTATGACATGTACATCTCGGTTTTGCGTTGAATTTCCATTTGAGACCACATTTTTTAAACATGAATTAACATGAAAATGGTTAGGTATTTTTTGTTTCATAAACTACATTAGCCAAATAGCCTACCCATTATATGATTTTCCTTTTGATAAAGGAAAAGGAAGAAAAAAATAGACAAAAAAGAAAAAAGAAAGGAAAAAAATGAAAAGAATGAAAGAAGAAAAAATGAAAAAGAGAAGAGAAGAAGAGATGAAGAGGAGAGCATATAACAGAAAGTAAGAAGAGATGGTCCTTTATATATGTATAACATGTGGATGTCATGAATTGCAAGTGTATAGCAAGTGTTGTGACACTTGTCATAACACTAGTCAATTAAAAAACTAAGCTACATTTCTTTTACTTGTGGTACCCAATGTCATTAATAATTAGTCCATTTGTCTTTCAATTTCTAGTCCATTTGTCACCCAATTACCTAGGTCATTTGTCAATTAATCCTAATGTCATATGTCACTTAATTTATAGGCTTAGTCATCCTAATTTTTTCATGAGTTAATTTTTCTTACCACTTGGCATTTTTCCTAGTCCAAAAATATACATAAATTCATAAATCTCCCAATTGTAACAAATAATTCCAAATCACCAATTATAATCCATCAATTCTTATCAATGGTAAACCAAAGTATAAGACATTGGAAATACACATTCATTATGTTCAATCAATTATCACATTCATCTTAGTTTCACACCTTGGAATATGTCAATTGAGTACAATTAGTCTAATTCACAATTCATGTGTATATGCTAATATTATGCATTTAAATACAATGACTCAGTAGTCAAACACTTTAAATCTTTCAACAATTAAAGAGACAGGATACTATAACAAGACATTGGAAATGTACTTTCATATCACATTCATTTTAGTTTCATACCCCAAAATATGTCAATTGAGTACAATTTATCTAGCTCACAATTCATGAGTGTACACTAATATTATGCATTTGAATATAATCATAAAATCATTCCGTAATGTACCAAATTCATTCTATACGATGCCACTCATGTGACTCATTAGTTTAACACTTTAAATCCTTTAACAATTTAAGAGACAAGATACTATAGTTTTGCTTCTTCTCAGTAGCCCCTTCTTTTCCTTAGTTAAAGTAATGGTGTGCTTGGCCATGCAAAACATTTAATTCACGTACACCTTGCATGGTCCATCTTTAGCAACTTTGATTTATTTATGTTTTTATTTCTCTTGTCTTCTTTTTGTTTTTAATTTTCTTCTTCTTACTTTATGAAGACAGGTAAAAATGAATCTTCGAAAAGTGGCCAAAATTTATAACTTTCGACTGATTTTAACTTCTTTTCTTTCGAATTTTACCTAAACTCACATATGAGTCAAAGTGAATACCTTAAGCAATTTCAAGTGAATAATTGCTAAGTGTTAAGGAATAATTTCATAATCAATTAAGCACCTGTCAGTCATATAGTAAGAACGGGCTAAGAGAACAACGATATTTTAATTAAGTTGAAGTTGATTGTAAAATTTAAGAAACTTTATGATTATATTTGAGATATTTGATAAATAAGGTACAATATGATATATTAAATCCTATTTGGGCATAATTGGTATTTAATTAGAATTTTTATTTCTAATTAAAGTTTAATTGAAATTAGAATTTGATTTTAATTAAATTACTAAAATTTTCAAAACTTATTATAAATAGGCTTAAGCTCTAATGGAGCTAGCACTTCTTGGTTAACCCTCTCTTTAAGAGTTATAGAGTTCTCCTAACCTATCTTGTGGATACCACTAGACCCTAAACACTTGTATGACTGCAGTGGTTGACATAAATCAATTTCAGAAATGGTTTAAGGGATCTGATAAGAAAAGGATCAAGCTTCGGAATAAAGTATAATTCATGCTTTGTTATGATTTATGTATTAGTACTTTTATAAAATTAGGGTAATCTTTGTTTTTAGGAAATTACAACACGGAAAAGTTTTGTAATTATTCCACTACCATTGGGATCGGATGTATCATGATTTCTTAACAATTTAATGATCAAAAGAAATACAAAATCACATCTTTAAATGTTAATAAGTTTACTTGAACTTAGTATGACAATAACAGCGTGTCATAATGCTAGTCAAAATAAAAACTATACTACTATTATAGAAATGGTAAGTCTAGGTCAATCCCACAGAGATTGTGTGTAAAGTTTTCGAAATGAAAGTAATAAGTGCTTAGATTTGGGGGCTTTTGGTTTCAGAAATAAGAACATAAAATAAAACTAAAAATAAACAAAAGTAATGTAGAGAAAACATGTAAAAAAATGATAAAAGTGGGGAATTCGGTAGGGACCCAATTTTTTGGTTCACTCTAGGCCTATACCTTAATTAAACATATTTCATTAATTTCTTTTTCTTAAACCTTTCGTAGAAACTATTAATCATGGGTTAATAATTAATAGTTTTCCTTTAGGTAGTGTTTAATCAATATATAATCGTTAATTAAACCTAACTACCGAATAACACATGATACGATCTCTATATTCAAATAGGTAGTAGCATTACGAATTAGGAAAATTGATTAATCAAGGTAATAATCACATCAGAAACGTCATTTAACCTAAGTTAGGTTATCCCTAATGATTATGAATCATTAGTCACTATATATGAATTTCAACATAATAATTATGAATTATATCGAAATTTTTGCAATGGATTTATAAATAAACAATTCAATGAATGCATTAAAATCATCTTTTTATAATACCTAATGAGTTCAAGCATAAATGACAGAACAACAACCAGAATACAATTATCTATACACAAACCCAAATTAATTAACATATGATAACACAATCAATTTCTAATAAGAGAAAGAAACAACAAAAATAGTGAAATACACTTAACCTAGGTCATTGGCATTGATGTAACCTCCAAATCAGCATCGAGACCTCTACCCCATCATGGGTCTTTCTAACAAAAAGCTTCAACCCCTGTTGAAAAACCCAGTCCTATAGCGCCTTCCTTCTTCTTGTCTTATTTTCTACATAACCTATGCTACTCTCTCTTTTTCTTATTTAATTTCTACTCCACATTATTGTTCACTCCTATTGAAACCTATACTCACCTCACACTACCACAACTGCAAATTTTATGCTAGTTTAGGTTATTGCTTTTGGTCATTTTGCTATCCTCCTGCGCTATGTTGCTGCATTCTTCCTTGTGTTGCTTGCCATTTTGCTTCTTTTATCCCTCACGTATGCACTCTGTGGTTTTGGACTACACTACTTACTATCTAGTGCTTCTGTTCTTGTCATCTTCTCGCCATTTAATTCATGATGTCATTTAGCTCATGGACTGCTACATGAATTGCTTTCACCCTTTAATTTCACGTCAGGCCATGCAAAATTATTCAATTTCCATGCACCTATCGTGAGCAACTTCTTTGTGTTTTCATTTTTTCTTCTTTTTTTCTTTTAATTTTCTTCTTCTTGCTCCATGAAGAAAAATGAAAATTAATCTTTAGAAAATAAAAAAATAATACTTTCAACTAACTTTAACTTCATTATTTCAGAATTGTGCCTAAAATCACATATGAGTTAAAGTGAGTATCTTCAGCAATTTCATGTCAATAATCGCTAAATGTTATCAAATAATGCCATAATCAATTAAGTAACTATCAGATAATCTAAAGAAGCAATTAACCATATTAGGTAAGGATATGATTGATTTTTGGGGAGAAGTTAAAGAAGCATGTAGAGGAAAATTTATGCCTTGCGAGTATGAGCAAGTGAATTACATTTATATGACAATCTTGAAACAAAACAACATGAGTGCGAAACGATATATTTGTGAAGTTAAACTCTCATATTGATTTATAAAATTCAAGAATATGAAGAAAAAGAATTGTTCAATTTATTTATAGGTTGATTATTACATTAAAAAAGAAGATTTAAGTACTAATTCTTGAGTCTTTTGATGAAGTTACCAAGTTTGCTCTAAAATATGAATAGCAAAGGAAGAAATAAAATGGTAAGACCGTCATTATTCAAGCTTTAAAAATGTGTTGGATAAGTTCCAAGGCTATTATTGGGAGTTAAATAAGGTGATAGTTTTAGTTTGCATTATCTTTTAATAGGTAATTTAGTATGTTTTAGTTTCTAATTAGACGATTTGTTCATGTTTAGGTTTAAAATTGTGTCATTTCAATTATATGTTTATGTTTTTGAATGTTATGTCATTTAGAGCATGTTATCAGGATTTAATTTTTATGTTTAATGTGTTTTGATGAGTTTGTTAGTGTTTAATATCAGGTAAAGAAGATTGGAGAAGATTTGGAGAAAGTGCAAAGGAGGAGTCAAGGCCATCATCATGACATACCAATCACAATCGTGATAAAAGCAACCTAACTAGGATCATAATCATGACTCATTGGTCAAAATCATGACAGAAGCCTAATTTCAAGTGTCACAATCTGGACTCATTGGCCATGATTGTGATAGGTGTGATAACAGACGCGGGGGCTTCATCTAAACTCATTTTTTAAGGGTTTTTTTGGGCATTTCAGCCTGGGTAACACCTAGTTTTTACCATAAAAAGCCTTAGGACTATAAAAGACAAAAGAATGATCTAATCTGGGGGAGCCCCCATTTTGCTACATTTAGAAAGAAGCTAAGGAAGAGGAAAGAAGTGGAGAGAGGAAGGAGGAGTCACTGCTACTACTACCAATCCTAGTCCACTCCGAGTGAACTTAGTCATTTCATCTTGTTATTTATTTCATTTGATGCATACATGATGGTAGGTTTTAGATATGAAAAAAGCTTTAATGTTTTAACCTTAATACTGCTCAAATGTACGGGTTGTTTGCGGATACCTAAGGTGTTGATCCCATGAGGAGGGTTAATCTAATTTGAAAATCTAAGGCCAAACAATTCGCAAAAATTTTTAACGAAGAAAATGAAAACAAGAGATTATTCCAATCACGTAATTCAATTTCAAGAATCAATTATGAAAATATCAACAAAATAGCATATGCAAACCCAATAAAGAATCAATTATGAAAATATTGTACAATATGCAAAATCACATTTGCGATCCAGATGACATGGTTTTATTGAATTGCAATCTCTCGATCAACAATCTATCTAAAACCGAAATTATATCTAAAATTGTCCAAAATGCTACTGAAAAACCTTTGCAAGATCTCTCTTTGCACAAATTTACTGATTAAATTTAACTCTCCTTCGATTAAATTACCTAACTCTTGTTAGCTCAATTTAATGATTTTCACTCAATTCACCACCTTAATTTATCACTGAATTATGCAAGTGTAGAATTGAAATCACAATTAATCTAATAGAAACACAATCAATCAAGTTTCATTAAATCAAAGATGAAATATCCCGAAGGTGAGTTTAGACAATTCTTGACATTCAACAATCCTGCTTCTCAACTAACCTTAAATGGCTTTATTGAATTTACTTTCATATTGCACAGACAATTATTCAAACTTTTCCTATAAAATTCCCTAGAAGGCGGGCCTATTCAAAACTCTAGATTATGAATAAAAGAGGCATAATCCTCTACTACTTACTCAAACTTCTCTTCTAATCTAAGCTTATCCAAGACCTTTTTTAGCTAGGAATCCTATGAACTAGCTTCATCATGATGAAATTCAAATAGATCTTGATGTCCTATATGAGTACTTGTATTGTTGGACCGATAAAAATCAAGGTGTATCTAACACCCTAAAGTGTGCAGGTTTATATAAAGATGATGATTTCCACAACTAAATTGGGGCTTATTGAAATATACAAGAGTCCTTTGATCCTTATAATATACATCATACATGATCATTCTTTCTATCTCTTCTTAGCATTCAACTCTTCAAATTTCCATTATCACTCTAAGATGTCTTGATGTATCTCTATTTTGCGCCCCAATTCTTTTTAATTTAAAAACAAAGATAGTGAAAAAGGCTTACACTAAAGGACTAAACTAATCTACTACTCAGCAACGGTGCTAAAAACTTAAACATAGGTTTTCGATATGAAAAAAGATTTAATGTTTTAACCTCAATATTCTGAAAGCACATGGGTCGTTTATATAGTACCTAAGGTGTCAATACCATAAGGAGGGTTAATTCAATCCTAAAATCTAAGGCCAAACAATTCGCAATAGTTCGAAATGAACAAAACAAAAATAAAAGATTATTTAAATCATGCAATTCAATTTTGAGAATCAATTATGAAAATATCAACAAACTAACAGATGCATACCTAATCAGGAATCAACCTAAAGAACTACCAATTGAGAGAAAGGGGAATTTTATCTAACTTTAATGAAAATCTAACCAATTATGATTTTCTGGATTACTGGTTCTAGATGGCCCTAGGGTTGATTACTCTCTCTCGAGTTATAATCATTATCCCTAATTTATAAACCTGAATCAGATTATGGGAATTGCAATCTCTCGATTAACAATCTATCCAAAACCTAAATCCATCTCGTGCCTGCATCTAACCCTTCTACGACGATCGCGGCAATCAGGCCATGAGATGGCCACAATCATGGGTTGTGTCATAGTCTTCTCTCATGATCGTGGCATATGGGCTAGCAGTAGTGTTTTTATGATGATCATGACATAAAGTTCTATCCTGAATTCCTCTGAAATTTCTACCTTCTTCAATGTTGACCTTGAAACACTAATAAAAACATTAAGGTACCTCAAAAGCATGATATTTAAGCTCAAAGACTTAATTAACTCATAAAAAACACTTGGACACAATTAATTAACAAACTAACACAATTCTAACCTAAATACATAATAAATAATTAAATTAACACTCAGTTATATAACAAAATAAGCCCTAAAACATGATGCAAATCACACTTATTAACATCCCCATACTTAAACGTTTGCTTGTCCTCAAGTAAACAAAACAATGAGCACACAACACACAACGCAATAATGAGACATTGGTTTAAATGTTATGAATTAAATTTAATTTTAAACACAATCATTTAAGTTATATCAAATCATTAACATGCAAAATTTACATCTGGGGGCTTTGAGTTAAATATACAAATTAATCTAGATCTAAGTGTTAATTTATTTATCCTTTCTAATTGCATACACACATTAATAATTCATTGGTCATTCAAACTTTGTAACTACTCTTCACTACATTTTCATAAAAATTCAAGTTATTACAAGTCGGTAAGTTTTATTAGAAAACATTTTTATTTAATTAATTAATTTTTTATTTAAAAAGATCAGTCTTTTACTCAGAGGCAAGCATTGGTGATGAATGTCGATCTGGTTACTTGACTAAGACTTTTCTTACTAAACTATTTGGTTGAATCGTCATTATAGCTTTTTGGCGTGGATGCACACATTTGTGATGTGTGTCAATCCGGTTATTCAGGTATATCACATTCTCAACTAGCAACTAGCTCTATTCATAACCCGAAGGCTAGTGGAATTGTCATTATTTAGCAACTTTTTTGACCTACTTCGTTGTTTTAGCTACTCGTTTCCATGAAAAATATTAGTAAAGAGACTTAAGTTAAAAGGCTTGAAATTATGAATGAATGTAACAATTTAGAGGGTCAAACACTCACATTAAATTCTAATTAAGCTACATATTTAACCAAAGACCCCAATTGACTAATTTTGCGAGCTAATGATTCTTTATAGCTTAAAAGACTATGTTCAAAATTAAATCAATTCCAATCCATCTAAGCCATTGACACATTGACATAATTCACAAAATGCAACCTAACAATTATCATAAAATATGCAAAATCACATTCGAAACATAAACAGATAACCCTCTTCACACTTGAACAACACATTTTTCTTAATGTTAGGAGGCTATAAACAAACACATAAGGGAAGAAGAAAAATAAATTAAAGTAAAGTAGAAAATCAAAATAAAAATGAAAACTAAATTTTAAAAGGAAAAAGGGTTAAACAAAGTCTCATGGAGAAGGAGGTGGTGACAGTGTTAGAGGTGGCAGTTGAACACCCTAAGCCTCAAAATATTGATGGATACGATGTATATCCCATCTCTTACGTTGTTAAGTTCAAGCCATCTCCCTCATCATTATGGAGTTCTCCACAAGTGTATCAGTAACTACTTTGTTGTTTGCGAAGACTGCATCCAAGACTTTCTTTCATCCTTATTCCTCTTTTTCTTCTTCCTCCTAGGACTCTTCACTTGTTGAGTCCTCTTCTGTCTACTAAGGTAGTGCTGTACTCGAACTCCTCTGAATCTACCTAATCATAACCTGCATCGTTTGGCTTATGTCCCGAAGTTCCATGTTATGGGACTTAAGGATCTCAACCCGCCATAAATTGTGATGATTTAGGAAGTCTAGGGGATGGACAGGTAACCTACTATAATCCAAGCTTTAACTTTCAGCAATGGCAGAAACTAAGTACCCCATAGCTAGATTGTTGCTCCTTTTAGGTAAAGTTTTAACAATAGCATTCAGCATATGTGTGGAGGTCCACACTAGAATGCTGTTATCCATACAGCACAACATAAAGAGTTCCTTTGTTGAGCACATGTTAGTTTTTGATTTATCAAAAACTAATCGACATATGAATTTGTGCAACAACAAGTGCTGATGGGTCCTTATGATGTATTATGGGCATTTTCGGCCTCAAATTTCTCTAACTTATCACACAGTTCTAGCCTATCAAACGTTTTAAATTCAAAATATTGGGGGACTAAAAATTGTTTAGCTTTTAGGGATTGAAAATGAACACCTTCCTCCTCCGTGAGATCAAGAAGGGTGCTCTGAAGTCCTCTACTTTGTTCCATCTACCTCATCCCACTGATTGACCCCTAATTGATTGCTTAATGCATAACATGCTGGTTTGTGAGCACGTATAAATTAGAAGGAGCTTAGACTTTTGAAAATTTTATAGACAGACATAAGAGTGTTGGACCTTTCAAATCTAGAGAGATAAAGTAAAAATGAAAGTGAATGAAAAAGTGAAGTTAGAAATGAATATATAGGTAGTTGAATTGTAAAATGGTAAAAATTTACTTAAAAAGCACGTGTTTCCCTTTACGTCCAACCAAAAGCCACGATCGTGGCTTACGATTTCCCAAAATATTTTGATTTTTCTTTTTTCTTCTTCACTTTCTGAAATCACTTCTTAATTTTTTACGGGCCTTTCACCTTTCTTTGTGTGCTTGATTGATCATCCAATTTATATCAAAATCATATTCCTTCCCGATTTTATTTGGAATCAAAACAATCCTAACTACATAATTCAAATTTTCAAAAGAAAAAGGAATAACATCAATTTGATAGTCCATGGGTTGCCTCCCATACAATGCTTTTTTTAATTGCAATAGCTTGATGCTCTATCCTTGGAAGATTAACAGGGATCAATTATGAGTAGCTTGCTTCCACCTTTTGCGATCAACATTGGTTTTGTAGCTTGTAAGTAAGCTATAATTCGCAAAACTATATTGATAAAATTATGAAAAGTAATTAAACTCAATAATGTCCTTTTTCAAGCGAATCGTCAACAAAAACCGAAATAACAAAACTCACTTAATCTTCCATCAAATCCAATAATTTGTCCTATAAGAATGTGAGTTGCTCTCTTTCTCCCTTAATCACCTTCATCTCCTTTGCTTCTTCCACTTCATGAATAGAGAACTTCATAACTTCTTCAAACTCGATGGCTGTTGTCATCTGTTCTTCATCCTTTTGTTCTTTAGAAGATTCAAACACATCAATTATCCTGAATTACTATCCTCTGGATTCTTAACTACATCATTTGTACTAAATATCACTTGATCATCATTAATTTGAAAGATAGGGTTATTTTCTTGGACATCTACCTAAGAATTTTCAATGTTCAAGCATTATATATTAAGATTTGGTAGATAATATGAGGGTTTTTCAACATTTTTTCATCCTCTTTCTTGATTTCTTAATCTTTTATAAGGTCGAGTTGAGCTTGATTTCTCTCTGGTTCTTCTAGCTCTAAGTTATTCCTAAGTGTGATAGCCTGATATGGCTCTGTTGAATTTACTTTCATACTGCCAAGACAATTATTCACATTTTACGTACAAAATTTCCTAGAAAGCTAGCCTATTCAAACCTCTAAATTGTGAATAAAAGAGGCATAATCCTTTGCTACTTTCTCAAACTTCTCTTCAAATCTTTATTAGTTCTCTTCCACATTGGTGAGCTTATCTATGATTTTTTTAAAGCTTAGAATACCGTAAACTCGATTCATCATATTGAAATTCAAATAGGTCTTAATGTCCCATATGAGTACTTCCATTGTTGGACCAATAATAATCTAGGTGCTTCTGCCATCCTGAAGTGTAGGGGTTAATAAAAAGATGATGATTTCCCTAACTAAATTAGGGGTAATTGAAATATGCAAGAGTCCATTGCTCCCTATAATATACATCCTGTATGATCATTCTTTTTATCTCTTCTTAGCATTCAACTCTTTAGATGTCTCATTCTCACTCTAAGATTTCTTGATTTGTCTCTACTTTATGCCCCAATTTTTTTAATTTAAAAACAAAAGATAGTGAAAAATGCTTAGACTAAAGAACTAAACTAATCGCCTCCTCAGCAATGATGCCAAAAACTTAATCGCAAGTTTCCGATATGAAAAATGATTAAATGTTTTAACCACAATATTCTGTAAGCACACAGGTTGTTCACATAGTACCTAAGGTGTCGATTCTATGAGGAGAGTGAATCTAATCCTAAAATCTAAGGCCAAACAATTCGCAATCGTTTGAAATAAACAAAACAAAAACAAGAGATTATTTAAATCATATAATTCAACTTCAAGAATCAGTTACAAAAATATCAACGAAATAGCATATGCACACCCAATCAGGAATCAACCTAAAGAATTACCAGTTGAGAGAAAGGGAAATTATGTCTAACTTTAATGAAAACATATCCGATTATGAATTTCTGGATTACGGGCTTTTGACGGTCCTAAGGTTAATTGCTCTATCTCAAGTTATAACCATTATCTCTAATTTGTAAACACTAATTAGATTATGTGAATCTTAATCTCTTGATTAACAATCTATCCAAAACTTAAATTAGATATGAAATTATCCATAAAACTTTCGAAAACGTATGCAAGATCTCTCTTCGCACAATTTACTGATACGATTTAATTATCGTTTTATTAAATTACCTAAATCTCGTCAGTCAAATTTAACAATTTTCACTTAGCTCATAATCTCAGTTTATCACTGAATTATGCAAGTACAAAATTTAAATCACAATTGATCTAGTAGAATCATAATTAACCAAATTTCATAAGATCAAATAACCAAAAGGTGAGTTTAGACAATTCATAAAATTTAACAATCCTATTCTTAGCGATTTTCCCAATTCTATACATCAATAAAATTGAAAAAAAAAAGGAAATGTGATTGGAACGATTGGTGGAGGTAGCAACGGTGGGAAACCTCCTATTATGGGAAGTACAAAATATGCAAGTACAAAATTTAAATCACAATTGATCTAGTAGAATCATAATTAATCAAATTTCATAAGATCAAATAACCAAAAGGTGAGTTTAGACAATTCTAAAAATTTAACAATCCTATTCTCAGCGGTTTTCCCAATTCTATACATCAATAAAATTGAAAACAAAACAAGAAATATGATTGGAACGATTGATGGAGGTAGCAACGGTGGGAAACCTCCTATTCTGGGAAGTACTTTGTACTAGAGTTATGTAAATATAGTGCCCTAAAAAGAAAGTGTATTTACTTATAGCTTAATTTTCTTCCAGTTACAGTTTTGTAATGAAATATTTATTATTGATAAAAATAAAAAAGTTTGGTTTTTTTGAGCATCATATCTAGTCATAAGGTACCGAGATTCTTTTATAAGTAATATACATATATATAGAGATGTATGGGAAACATGTGCATTATAAGAATCTAAAATAATGGATTCACAACTTAATAATCAAATTGGTCGCTTGATTATGGTTTAGACTGTAGTGTTACAATTTATTTCCATGTCAGTAAAGGAGTTTACTTCGAGGGAATGATGAGTTTCATATCATGATAGTAGTTAACTATTGACAACGACACTATTAAATGAATCTTGAATCAAGTATGTTTTAAGAATAACGACACTATTAAATGATATAACTATAAACTCTTTTTTTTGAGTGAATGTTCCCTGATGCATGTTTAAGTTAATAATTCCAACATGTGGACACTAGATTAATACATTGTAAAAATCCATTCCGATCATATAAAGAAATATAATGAAGCACATATGAGTTCACCTCTCATTAAGATTATGGTCCATAATAAACGAATGCTCAAGTTGTATAGTGGTCTTTTAATGATAGCATGTAACTTATTATCATTCATTGGATTAAATAAGAAAGAGGTGCATTATAATGGAGCATCTTCCTTCTTTCATCACAAAACCCAAAATTGATATGTCTCATTTAGGTTAATTGTCTTTTCACATAGTTATCTTAAAGACAAATGAGAAGAGTTTATGAATGATTAAAGAAGGAAGTGATGCCTTTGACGAAAATCTCTTCTTTTTTTTGATGAAAACTGAAATTGAGAACGTATTAGAAGGTGTTCCTGCATTTTTACTCTCTCTCCTATCTTGCATTGTATAGACAAAAATTGCATGAGAAGTGTCTCAAAAAATTGGCTTCTTTCTTCTAAGGAAAAAATCTCTTCAAGTTTTCTTCTCCTTTCCCACTAAAGGATCTTGTTAACCAAGTTGTCCAAGAAGAACAAGTGGTAGATCAAATTGGTATAGGATACAATATCGAGAAGAGGATACAGTAACTAGAAGAGGATATATCTCCTAGGCGAGGATACATTGCTGAGGATAAGATAACACAGCGAAGAGTCAAAGCTATAGCAAAGGAGTCGGTGATATAATTTCTACCACTTTGTTCTTATGTTTATTATCCTTATACCGTATCATGTATGGCTATGCATATTGTTTTGGTTATGTTGCTTCCACTACAATTTGCATTTATAAAAAGTTTTGAAATCTACTGTTTTACTGAAATTGTGCATGTTTTATTTTTCCGATCAAACAATTGGTATCAGAGCCATTTTTATTATACATGATTTTAGTTCCTATATATGATGCATGGGTTGGCAATCATTTTTGTATGCTGCATATTTTTATATGATAGAAACATATATGGTGTATGTTTTGCTCTTTTGGTTGTCCATAGATTTTAAAGATACCTTGTAAATTTTGTTCATTTGGGTGTAACAACGAGGGTGGCCTATCATCCTCATGTTTCCTCCTTGGTTTCATGTAATGATGAAGATGAAGAAGCTGTGGATGAAGAAATGAAAAGGTAAGGTTTCAGCTTTGCTAAAAGTTTATTGGCAAAGTTTCGGTTGTTAACAAATTGCTGGATTTTTGTGTTTACAAATTTTCAGTTTTATATCACAACAAGTTTCGGTTTTGATTAAAAACTAGTGCTGTTTTTTTGTTTCATATGGAAGAATTTCGGTTTTCATGAAAAACTATTGCTGGAATTTTCGTTTTCAAAGTGAAAATTTTGTTTTTATGAAAGTCAAAACTTTGTTGTAAAAGAAAAGCCATTACACACCTTTATATAGTAGGCCGGGTTATGTGAGCGAAGAGTTTGAAGCGAAAGATCCAAGTCTAAGAAGAAATTGTTGGGCTTAAAAGCCTTGTAATTTTATTTATGTTTTTAGGATGGACAATCAAAAGTGGCTTATAAGTTCACATGATGAATGGATAAATGAATACAAATATTATGTGATTGCATGTCATTTAGAATATTGCCAACCCTAGGCTTTGCCATGCATACATTATGTATGAGATATATAATGAAACAGTATAGGATGGATAATAAATTGCATCTAGACAAGATGGTATTTATTAAAACTTAAAGCCAAAAAAGATTGAGTGGGAGAGCATGCTCATGTGAGCGTCCAGGGTCTCCACATGATGGCCCATTTGCATATGGTGAAGTGTTACTCCCCACCGGAGGGCATGAATCCTAGATCTTGCATGGATTCGGTCTCCTTAAAGATAAGTTCGTTTATTGGTAGGAAATGTTACCTCCCACCGAGGCATTGTTTGCAAGTGCCTTTAGTGGATAAATCAAATGGTTACACACTCAACATATTTTTATCAATAACCTACCCACCGTAGCTTTGTTGGTAAAAGTATGGACCAAATTATGATGCTTCTTTAAAAGTTAAGCACAAAGATGCTTGGTAACCATTTCTTTTTAGTGGGAGGGTCCAAATTTTTCTTTTTGTAGATAAGATGGCCCACCGTCACTTAGTTTATTATAGATAATAAAAACAACCGTCGTATAAAGGTTTAATTTTTTTTTAAGTTTTGTTAAATCTATCATTATGCATATATTCAACATGATTTTATACAAAGTTCCAATATTATTGACTAGTATGCCCATGTTTTATTTTTTTATATTTTCAGACATAATCACCACAAAATGAATCCATTTATTTTGCTCTTGACAAATAACAAATTGGAAAACGAAGAGAATTTTAATAAATGGAGACGTAACCTAGACATTGTTCTTCAATATGAATGAATTTCATGGGTATTAACTAAAAATGAGCCCGGACCTCCGAGTGAAAATTCAACTCCTGAGCAAGTACAACAATATTAACGATGGCAGAATGTTGATAAAACTACTAAGTGTTATATCCTAGCTTTTGTCAGCGGCATGTTGCAACAGCGGCATGTTGGAAAAGCAAATTGCTTGTATGAAAACTGCCAGTGCAATGGTTCATCACCTATATGGGATGTTTGGTGTGAGGACCTAATCTGCAAGAGTGAAAGCTATCAAAACCATTCACAATCTCAGATAAAAACTTAGTGAACCGGTGTAGGATTACATATTAAGGTAATCTCTATGGTCATTGAGGCTGAGATGCTTAGGGGCGGATATGGATTTGAACATGTAGATGATTATGATTATTAATAGCTTAAACTCTTCTTTTCAGTAGTTTAAGTTAGACTATAAGCTCAATCACAAGGATTACACCTTGAGTGAGTTGATGAATATCCTTTAGAGAACGAAGGAGATGTTGACTATGAAGGCTCATAGGCCAAAAGCTAATGTAGCATCTTCTTCTAAGCCTAAAGGTAAGGGTAACCAAAAGAAGAAGGGTCTAATGAAAAAGAAGGCCTGAACAGGGGTCAAGGCTCAACCCATGAAAAAGAAGGCAAAAGAGAACATCGAGGGAAAGTGTTTCCATTATGATGAGATGGGTCACTAAAAAAGAAACTGTCTAGTCTACCTTGAGTCCCTTAAAAGCAAACAAGTTATGGGTTTCCTAAGTTTGTTAGGAACTAGAAATGTGGCAGATTTATTTGATTCTTTGATATTAGATTTAGGAGCCACTAACCATGTTTTCAATTCTTTATAGGGGTTCCAGCAAAGGAAAAGACAACCTAAAGGTCAATTTCAAGTAAAGATAGCAGATGGATCCTATATTCAGCAGAAGCAGTGGGAGTAGTTATCATGGACTTTCCTAGTGGTCATAGGTTATATTTGGAGGATGTTTATTATATGCCAATGATTGTAAGGAACATGATTTCTGTTTTTGGTTTAATGAAGTCTGGTTATTCCTTATATTTTGAAAATGTTATTTCAATATATAAGAATAAGGATTTTATTTGTAATGCAACAATTAAACAGGGATTGTTTTTTATAAAACGTATGACAGGCTCACTAAACACCACAGAATTGATATAACCAAGACAATCCAATGTCTCTAGCATTAGTTCAAAATATCTGTGGAACTTAAGCATAGATTATATCAATCAGAAAAGACTTGACAGCTTAGTGAAGGACGGAATCCTTACAGGCTTGCATAATGATCCATTACCTACCTTTGAATCTTGTATTGATGGAAAAATGATCATGGCCTCATTTCTTTTTAAAGGAAATAGATCTGAATCTACGTTGGACCTGGTACATATATATGTGTGTGGGCCCATGAATGTACAAGCTAGAGGAGGTTACTTCATAACCTTTACAGATGATTACTCAAGATATGGTTATTTGTATTTGATGCATAAAAAGAGTGAATCCTTTGAAAAATTTGAAGAATTCAAAGTCGAAGCTAATAAGTAGCTTCGCAAGTCATTAAAATAACCTCTATTAGATCAAGGTGGTGAGTACTTATCTGGAGAGTTCCAGCAATATTTAATTGACAATGGAATTGTTTCCAACTGGTCAGCTCCTTGAACACCTCAACAGAATGGTGTAGCTAAGAGAAGGAATAGGACTCTATTCGAAATGGTAAGATCGATGATGTCCTACACGAGCCTTCCAGAATCGTTCTAGTGATATGCCATAGAAATGGAAACATATCTTCTTAACTTTGCTCTATCCAAATTGGTGCCTAAAACACCTAGGGAGTTATGGACTAGCCGAGTGCCTTCATTGCAGCACTTGAGGACTTGGTCCTAAATTTAGAAAGATGGAACCAAGGTTAGAAATATGTTTGTTTGTAGGGTATCCTACTGGTACACGAGGGTACTATTTTTACAGCTGTTAAGATAGGAAGGCAATTGTGTCAACAAACGCGACCTTTTTAGAGGAAGAATTTATAAGAAATCACAAAAGAAGAAGTAAAGTAGTACTAAAGGAGTTAGCTATTTCATCTAATTCAAGATTTGATATGGATATAATAGAACAAGATGTCAAAATGGATTCAAGAGTTGAATCCAAAGTGCAACATGAACATCAAGTAATGTCTAGAAGTAGTGGGAGGGTTATGAGACAGCCAGATAGGTATCTAGGTCTAGGAGAAGGCTTAATTGCCATCTCAAAACAAGAAGAAACAGATCCCATTATGTATACTCAGGTTATTAATGATATTGATGAAGAAAAATGTCTCAAGGCGATGGAATCGGAAATAGATTCCATGTTCGCTATTGAAGTCTGGATCCTTGTAGCTCTACCACCAGGTATAAAAGCCATAGAGTGTAAATGGATCTACAAATGGAAAAGAGGATCAGATGGAAACGTAGAGACCTTTAAAGCTAGATTGGTAGTTAAAGGTTACACTCAAAAAGAGGGTATAGACTATGAGGAGACTTTTTCTGCAGTTTCCATGCTGAAGTCCATCAGGATTCTTTTGGCTATAGTTGCCTATTTTGATTATGAAATGTGGCAAATGGATGTATTTCTTAATGGGGATCTTGAGGAGACCATTTATAAGGCCCAACCAAAAGGTATTGTTGAGCCAGGTAATGAGCATAAGGTATGTAAGTTGCAAAGGTCCATTTATGGACTTAAGCAGGCATCTAGGTCTTGGAACATTAGGTTTGATAAGTTTATCAAATCCTATAGGTTTATACAAAACCTAGATGAGCCTTGTGTCTATAAAAGGAGGTAAGAAAGAAAGGTTATTTTTCTAATTCTGTATGTTGATAACATTTTGCTCATTGGGAATGATGTAGGAATGTTATCTAAGATTAAGGGATGGCTTAATGAATAGTTTTCAATGAAGGATTTAGGAGAGGCTACCTATATTCTAGGGATCAAACTTGTAAGGAATCGTAAGAACAAAATGATAGCCTTGTCTCAACTAAATTACATTGAGAATATGCTCAATAAGTTTACCATGCATGATTCCAAGAGGGGTTTCACACCTACTAGACATGGAATAAAACTTTCAAAGGAGCAAGCACCTAAGACCCAAGAGGAGGACGAACTCATGCATAACATTCCATATGCTTCGGTAGTTGGAAGTTTAATGTATGTAATGCTCTGCCATAGACCAAATATTCGTTATGTAGTAGGACTGGTAACTAGATTTCAGTCTAATCCAAGAATGGAGCATTGGACTACAATGAAGTGTATACTGAAGAATCTTCATAAGACGAAGAACTTAATGCTTGTTTACTCTCGGAGCAATCTTATTTCGACAGGATATATAGATTCTAATTTCCAATCAGATGTTAATCCAAGGAAATCAACTTCTGGCTCTATATTTGTTTGAGGAGGTGGAGCCATAGTCTAGAGGAGTATCAAGCAATCTTGTATTGTTGATTTGACTATGGAAGCTCAATATGTTACCGCTTGGGAAGCAGTAAAGAAAACAGTCTACCTCTGTAAGTTCCTAAATGATTTGGAGGTAGTTCCAGTGTTAGCCCCCTATTTTCTTTCTCTTGAGGAATAAGCATGATTTAAATAAATTATAAGGTCCTTAAGGGATTATTTTGTGGAGTTAATTATTATGTCAA